>CM042322.1:8219370-8444370 GCA_023566125.1 Zingel zingel
TGAAACTTAGCCCTCTATGCTGTTATCCTGTGTTGCTGTGTGTACAATGTCTGTACAATGACACAATAAAAAACAAGGTTCACATCAGGGGCTCCTCAACTGATTCGAAACACTGACATATATGGGGCAATCCACAGTTTGGATAATGTTTCAAGCCCTTACAGTTTGTCTCCACCTACACCCAGAATTTCACTAAAACCTCTGCAGCAGACAGGGACTGTGGTGATGACTAGAAAAGCGGCTCTATATCTCTGAGAAATGTCACAGCTAATGGAGACAGACCAGCAGTGGAAGGGAAATTAAAAGCAGTAATTGAGAGGCACTTGAATGGCCAACATGCTGTACTGTGTCCCTCGGGGCTTTTAGACTCTCACAGAGCTGGGAGACGGATGACTTTGAAGGTAAGAATGGATCCATCCACTTCCAGCAGGGTTAAATCACCGTGTACTGTCAGTTTGACGACACCACACGGTGGGCTCATAATGTGTCCCATATGGCTGCTCTGTGGTGGAGATGCATGCTGTACTATACAAATGCACCACATGCTTTAGTTTTTAATCATATTTATGCTGTCTATGCTCACATTTGTATATCTGGCAAATATTGTATATAGTTTCAGTTTACAGTATTTCCCCGGTAATGCATGTTTTCCTCCTGCTGCTCTTATGTTTAACATTGAAGACTAAATATAAACTATACTTCATTTACAGTGGGAGTTGGTGACAAGCCATGATTTGGATCACAATGTCTTACATTATTATAAGACTACACAGCAGCACCACCATCACCACCATGGAAATAATAAAGCATGCATGTTTAAACCATGACATAATGATGATGACATTTTAATTGAAATTGCTACATCAGAACTCCCACACATCACATTTTCCAATTTAATCTCCTTAGCATCTGTACATGTACAGTTGTCACGGTTTCAGCAGGAGGACCCAAATGCAAGACTCTTTCAGGCAGATGTGCAGAACTAACACACTTTATTTTGACTCTACAACTTACAAACTCACAACTACAAACGAAACAGGACTCACAGGAACAAATAGAGAGAGACGAACCGACAAGAGACAAAGGAACAGAGGGGTGTAGAAATACACAGACCAATGAACAGAAAGACAGAGGATTGGACAAGACAGTAACAAGCAACAGGTGAGAGCAAAAATGGAGGGAAACTAACGAGACAGTTGGGAACAGGTGAGAGCAGAACTGGAGGGAAACTAACAAGACAGGAAGTGTAGACCAAATAAGGGGATGGGCGGAGACAAAAACACATGACAGAGAGGTAACCACAGAGCACATGGTACACAGCAACAAGCACAAATCACAACACAATACACAAAATGGCCACAAGAGTGGCACAAAGGCAGTCACAGCCGGATCCTGACAGTACACCCCCCTCGACGGACGCCTCCTGGCATCCTTCATAAGACCAATCCGGGTGGGCAGAGGGGGTCTGAAAGGCGGGACTGGAACAGACAGGCAGAAAGAGACAGGCAGACTACGGCAGGGCACAAGCAGACGGACTCTGGGCAGACCCGGACAGGGCACAAGCAGACGGAGACTGGGCAGACGGACTCTGGGCAGACAGACTCTGGGCAGACACGGACAGGGCACAAACAGACGGAGACTGGGCAGACACAGACACAAGCTTAGGGGCAGGGGACGGGAGAGGAACCAAGGTAGTTAGGGGCACAGTTACTTTGATGGTGACTCGGACAGTAACGGGAACGGTGACTAGGATGATAACAGGGATGGTGATTGGAACAATAACTGGCAAAGGCACGGGACAGAGAACAGAGACAAAGACGGGCACGGTGACAGGGACAGAGATGGGGACAGAGGTAGGGTCAGACAGGGACGGACGTTCACAAACGGGAGTTGACGGACACACAGACTCAGAAACAAAGGCAGACAAACACTCAGGAACTGGGGTAGATAAGGGTGAAGACAGACAGACAGAGACAGAGGTTGAGGGACCCGACTCAGGCAGAGGCGGGAGGAGAGGCAAAAAGACAAAAACACATGACAGACAGGTAACCACAGAGCACATGAAAAACAGCAACAAGCACAAATCACAACACAATACACAAAATGGCCACAATAGTGGCACAAAGGCAGTCACAGCCATGATCCTGACAACAGTGGGGAGAACAAGTATTTGATACACTGCCGATTTTGCAGGTTTTCCCACTTACAAAGCATGTAGAAGTCTGTAATTTTTATCATAGGTACTCTTCAACTGTGAGTGACGGAATCCAAAAATCCAGAAAAATCACATTGTATGATTTTTAAGTAATTCATTTGCATTTTATTGCATGACATAAGTATTTGGTACATCAGAAAAGCAGATATTTGGTACAGAAACCTTTGTTTGCAATTACAGAGATCATACATTTCCTGTAGTTCTTGACCAGGTTTGCATACACTGCAGCAGGGATTTTGGCCCACTCCTCCATACAGACCTTCTCCAGATCCTTCGGGTTTCGGGGCTGTTGCTGGGCAATACAGACTTTCAGCTCCCTTCAAAGATTTTCTATTGGGTTCAGGTCTGGAGACTGGCTAGGCCACTCCAGGACCTTGAGATGCTTCTTACGGAGCCACTCCTTAGTTGCCCTGGCTGTGTGTTTCAGGTCATTGTCATGCTGGAAGACCAAGCCATGACCCATCTTCAATGCTCTTACTGAGGGAAGGAGGTTGTTGGCCAAGATCTCCCGATACATGGCCCCATCCATCCTCCCCTCAATACGGTGCCGTCGTCCTGTCCCCTTTGCAGAAAAGCATCCCCAAAGAATGATGTTTCCACCTCCATGCTTCACGGTTTTCTTGGGGTACTCATCCTTCATCTTCCTCCAAACACAGCGAGTGGAGTTTAGACCAAAAAGCTCTATTTTTGTCTCATCAGACCACATGACCTTCTCCCATTACTCCCCTGGATCATCCAGATGGTCATTGGCAAACTTCAGACGGGCCTGGACATGTGCTGGCTTGAGCAGGAGGACCTTGCGTGCGCTGCAGGATTTTAATCCATGACGGCGTAGTGTGTTACTAATGGTTTTCTTTGAGACAGTGGTCCCAGCTCTCTTCAGGTCATTGACCAGGTCCTGCCATTTAGTTCTGGGCTGATCCCTCACCTTCCTTATGATCATTGATGCCCCACGAGGTGAGATCTTGCATGAGCCCCAGGCTGAGGGAGATTGACGTCATCTTGAACTTCTTCCATTTTCTAATAATTGCGCCAACATTTGTTGCCTTCTCACCAAGCTGCTTGCCTATTGTCCTGTAGCCCATCCCAGCCTTGTGCAGGTCTACAATTGTATCCTTGATGTCCTTACACAACTCTCTGGTCTTGGCCATTGTGGAGAGGTTGGAGTCTGTTTGAGTGTGTGGACAGGTGTCTTTTATACAGGTAACGAGTTCAAACAGGTGCAGTTAATACAGGTAATGAGTGGAGAACAGAGGGCTTCTTAAAGAAAACCTAACAGGTCTGTGAGAGCCAGAATTGATACTGGTTGGTAGGTGATCAAACACTTATGTCATGCAATAAAATGCAAATTAATTATTTAAAAATCATACAATGTGATTTTCTGGATTTTTGTTTTAAATTCCGTCTCTCACAGTTGAAGTGTACCTATGATATAAATTACAGACCTCTACATGCTTTGTAAGTAGGAAAACCTGCAAAAATCGGCAGTGTATCAAATACTTCTCCCCACTCCCCACTGTATATGTATACATAATCATCCACAGACTGCTACATCAGAGCTGACAGGGGAGTTCAGTCAGTGCACGTACAGTTTGGCTTCCCCACCGCACTACCCGTGCTGCTCATTAATCAATGGCCAAATGTCTCACTCCATCCCCCTGATTACATCTACTGAGTTAATGAGCCACACACTGAACATCCTCCCTCCCTCACTATACATTTCCCTATCTTTCCTCCATCCCTGTCCACCTACAACTTTCTCCCTCTTTATGTCTCGTAAACGCATTCTTCAGTTTCATTTGAAGTGTTGCTGATCCTACTGAAAGTATTAGAGACTTTCTTTTCCAGAAACATCATGGTTATTCATCACATCAGTGGGAGGACAGTCTACCAATTATCAGAAACTACTGTTCCAGTACAGTGCTGTGAGTATGCTTTGCTGATTGTTCCACACTGCTAATTGATTGCACTCACTGTAGCTCTTGTCAGATGAAAGCCTGGTCCCTCTGTAAAGATTTTTTTAGGATTCTGCACTAGGCATGATTTTAATGCAAAAATACATCTGTAGTGTCAGATTAAAAAGGAGTGGATTTGCATGAGTGCCTAACCCTCACAAACAAATGTACTTTTACCCTTTTGACCGAAATATTTTTTTTGGAAAACCTTGGAAATAACATTTTGAAGGCATCTTGCTTGTGTTATTAAATATATTTCTGGTAGAAACAGGTCATGTAGCGTACTGATTAAATGTTAGACCCAAAGGAACTAAGGCCGTTCAGCATAAACACTGAGCATTCATCCATCCATCCATCCATACATCCATCCATCCATCCAAACATCCATCCATACATGATTGGCTGAATTTAAATTGTCCATTTAAAAGTGTTATACCATGGTCTGGGTGAATACTCAATTCTGACTGGCTGCAGGGTGTCCATAAAAAAAGTCATATAGGACACCTTAACACACACAAAAGGTGTTCTGTTGAAACTGACCGTTTACCATTCTAAATAATGTGCTAAAATAAAATACAATCTAAATCTGTTATATATAGGACACCTACTAAGTACTTCTGGTAAAATCTGCTTACCCTTTCAAATGAATGGGCTACATTAAAAGAAAAATAATAAAAATCTGAATATTTTATAAAGTATAAAGGAGTCCTTCATTTCATCAGCCTCTGAACACCATAGGATAGCGCTAACACATAAGCTGCAAGAAGAAAGTTCTTGTAGCTGCCTGAGCTGGAGGGTTCTAGCTGGAGGGTTAGCTGAGTGGACTTGAAATATCTCCCATCGCCAAGTTGTATGTAAGGTTAAACCTATTTACTGGAGCAGTGAACAATGTTTTTATTGCATAAGAACCTTATGGGATGGGAACTATTGTTCCAGGTATTAGTCAAACCCTCAGGTGTTCCCAGGGAAAAGTTAGTGTTTAAAAAAAAACACATGGAAATATAAATAAATGGTCTTAAAAAATGTTCTTTGGCAATTGACCATGGTATTAGCGCGTTAATGCCTTGCAAGGTGTCCATTATAAGGAATTAATAGTCGACGGGGGTGGGTGGGGGGGGGGGGGTGGTCACAAATTCAAAATTCATAAAGGTGTCTCAGAATTTAAAAAAATATATTATTATTATTATTATATATTGACAATCTGTCACTCTGACAAGTGTGAAGTTGCAGGTATTACATAATGGGAGGAGCAGAAGGGAAATGGCTCAAACAATACAATGACTCTGCTACCCCTCTATCTTTTCAGTATCAGGATATGTTTGTCTTTTACTCGCTCATGAAAGAAGCTTCATCTGATTAAACAAATGTACCACTCACATGGCTGCCAGCGGTCTTTTCTTTTGATGTATACTCAGGAAAAACATGGTGGCTGTTCTGGAGACATCACATTTACGCTTAACCCTTAACCCTTAAATGCATACCTCTGGTCTTTAGCCACCAGGGACTATACCCCACCCTGTCTAATTCATTCATTTAATTCAATTAACACTCAACTCACTGGTTTTGTTTTGTTTGTTTTGTGTTTAAAAATGTTTCGGTCTCAAAATTATGAAAAGCACCATTTTTGTCATGTTTTTTTGTCTAAAACTTTTATAGCGTTGCTGGAGACCCCAGGTATTTAAGAGACTTATGGAAGCCAGAAGACCTCACAAGATGCACCCATTGGCCTTCAGCTGTTGTGGCCACAGGCTGGAGAACAGGAAAGAGGTACCACAACTTCCAAAAGCTAACGGATGCTCTAAAAAGCCTAAAATAATACTTTAATATGACTGTTATACATGGCTTGATAAGTGCCGGATGGCTAAGTGCTCGGTGTTAAAAAACACCCATGCATTTAAGCTTTAAAGAAATTAGTTTCTGAACACATTTAACGTAGAAATTGGGCCAAGCAGTTGTAGAATCATGCATGTATTCCTCATGTTGCACCTATAACCCTGTGAGTAGAGAAATAGTTGTTTATGATCTCAAATGTCCCCTGGACGCAGTTTAAAAGGTACCCTGTGGAGTGTGACCACTTGTAGAGCTATGTATGTGTATATATATATATATATATATATATATATATATATATATATATATATATATATATAAAATTACGAGCAGGTCCACCATTTGTTTGTATCAAGCACAAGGAAGCATGTTGGCAGCGCGATTCACATTGTGTGAATGGCTTCAAACTACTCGTTTTGAATGTGTGACTGAGTGTCACACACTGAGACGGGGCCATATGACTCACTCACATGGGCTCACTCTCCCTCCAGGCAGGCTGGTGCCATGCTGGCACCCCAACTTGTTTTTTTTGTTTGGTTTTATGTTAAAGGTTAGGTGAGCATTTACCCTTCCACAGCATCCAACACCCACAATAAACTAATGATTACTGACATCACATACAGTAGTTAGATTTAGTTTAGTTGTCTTTAATAAAGTTTATTTCACTCGTGGTGTGGACCTCCCTCTTTTGTATAGTTGAATCATTGACAGTTGGTGGCGGTAACGTGCCAATGAACATAGAAATGTGGCAACAATGACATTGAAGTAAAAGACTGCTAGCATGCAAACATAAATGTAAACAATGCACAATTTGGAATATTTCAAGACATGGCATTGCAAATGAAGGATCTCAAGGATGCACACAATGCGTTTTGGGATGAAAACCATTTTTGTCATATTTCAGAAAACTATTCCGAAAACGCAAAGACAAAGTGTATGGTGCAACTAATCTATTACATCCATCAAAAATGAGCTGTTAAAGTGTTTTAAACTGTGGTTTTAAGAATAACAATAGTGATGACCAGAAATGTGCCTATTCTTGCCTGAAAATAAAGCATCAACAATAAACCTGCTACAACATTCAACATAACCATTTACTTTGTTCCCTTGGTTCCCTAGACCCATATGTGAAATAAAAAGTGACACGATCAAGGATTAATATTAACACCAACAAAAACATCGGTGTGAATAAGTGGGTTTCCTTTGATGTTCTATTTAAGGAAAAGCAATCTTACTGTTGAATCACTAAAGGTCCCTTCCTGTACACCGTATGTTGTAGGAATTGTTTAATAGCCACCTTCATACTCCAGTAATGATAAGGCCTGTGTGCTGAATCCAGAGCTCTTCTCCATTCATCTCAACTTAACTCCATCAGACTCCATTCATTACCCCTTGCAGATAACCCAGCCGCTGGAAAAGGCAGAGTCAGCGGTAGACATACTCTCTGAGATACACCAAATCAGTCTGTCTCTCTCTGATACAATAGAATATGTCCATGGTCTACTTTAGTGCAGAGTTTTCACTTTCCATGGACTAAAATTGGATTTGGTCATGGTCTTGGCTTTTTATATTTACTTCATCAGATGAGTATATGCTCTGCTCAAACCCACTGAAGAGAAATGTACCAACTACTGAGCCAAATTTTGAAAACCACGGTTTTCAGCGATCTGTAGTAGGAACCAACACGGTCTTGGTGCCAAAGACAGGGTTGGGAAGTCAGAAAGTATTGTAGAGACGGACCAACCCATTGTGGGTTTCGGTTATATAAATAAAAGGGATATAAAGGACATTGAACAGTTTGCCATGGTCTGATGATTAGTACAAAACAAAATGGCAATTGTTGTAGGTGTCATAGTGAAAACCCGCGTCAGTGGGGCCCTAAAATGTTTCGTAGCTCGAGAGACGTTCTCCAGAACAGCGGGGAGAAAGGAGGAGGGACAGTTAGACCCAGCAAAAGAGGATCTTGCATGAAAATAAGTCCCAGCCCGGTGTTTGGCTCATTTTCTGTAACCAATGCAGCATAAAGGCACAGTGGAACCAGCAACCTAGCAACTGATTAGTTAGCTAGTTTGCCGTACCTCCACGCCACACCGTTCAGAGAAAACAAACCGAACATAGCTGTCACTCATTTGGCGATATTAATGTGCTTTGTGTGAATGCAAGTTGATTAATTTGAATATTTTAGCGGCTGGCTCTCTGCCTTGCAATGTAACCACTCCACTTCTCGTTTGTCTGTTACTGCAAAACCTCACCTCCGCGATTTGCCGCAACTCTGTTTATAAGGACGTTTATATGAAAGTTAGTCTGTTGCCATGGCAAAGAAGCACATACAAATGGCTGCCGCTCTGACCATTCTGCTATGTTGATTTGAATGGGAATGGCCTTTCTATCCATTTTATTTCTTTGGTTTCGGTCCTTTAATGGGATTTGTTGACATTAGGCTAAAATTGAACTTCCCAGAGGATGGACCCTTTTTTGACAGTCCATGACCTTTCATCTAAAACTTCCACTTTTCAAGTCTCCCAAGGACACGTTTAGGCTTCAAATGTAGTAGTAGTAGTATATTTTGATATATAAATGCTTAAAATACTATTGAAATACAAATACATTTGAAATACTTCTTTAGATACCTAGATAATAGCTGGTTCCATTTTGGATCTGGTTCCTGGTTGGCAAAATACCTGAGATCACAAAGCTCAGACACCAACAAATCTCTTATCAAACTCTCCCTTTTCCCTTTTTATTTTTATTTCATTGCAGAAAACATTAAGACAAACATCACTCACAGCAGAGTATATCAACTCTAGTAATTCATTTTAAAACTGAACGTGTGGCTGTTGTGTGGTTGATGTGCTTTCTGCAAACTGGTGTCTGTATTGAACCAAGGATTGTTGTTCTGTTCCATTTTGATAAAATGCTATTAAACTGCTAAAAGCTACCATGTGGCCTTGATCATAGAACATTTCCTTGAATTGGAACTTTTAAAAGATATGTGTGGCTTTGTACATCATAAAAAAGGGACATGACATGACCATGTTGTTGTTAAGTGTCATGTAAGTCTATGCATGCTGGACACCATGTGGTACAGGACACTTCAAATGACTCCAATTTTTTTTTCAATTAGATTGTCTAAATAGCATTATTCTTATGTTAAGCTAGTCTATTGTATCATGCAGAACTCATAACTGAAGTCACTGAATAAATAAAACATGCAGCCAAACTTAGATCTGAGTGAACAAGCATTAGGAAACAGAAATGAGCAGAGCTGACCTGCAGAATGAGAACTGTAGAAGTTGCTGTACATTGAGCCATCAGTCTTTCCCCGTGAGCCTCTCCAGTTAAGCCAGTTTGATTGGGAGGTGGGTAAGCTGCAGGTCAGACTACTCAAGACAAGTCATCACCGTTCAGCTTAAGAGGAGGAGAACCTGATCCACTCTGTGGTACACTCTGACAAAGTCCTCTTTAGAATCACTAGTGGCCCGTCACACACAGACTCAGACACAGACTCTCTCTCACACACACACACACACACACACACACACACACACACACACACACACACACACACACACACACACACACACACACACACACACAGGGCCAGTATGTCTCTGCTGACTGTTTCTAACTGTGTCACATGAGAATCCAGTCTGTGTCCAATCACATTACAGCACTAACAACATTACCTTGAGGTATTATCTCAAGTGAAGCTGAAAAATCTACCACCTCTACCACTACTGTAAGACTATTACTGTTACTATTACTACTTTTTCAGTAGCCTGAAATCTCTCATTACAATAAGTTGAGGGACATTCTAGAGGCCAGTGGTTCAAAATTATTTTTGATTGTGACTAGATTGTTTTTTATACGGTTGTCAATAGGACTTTCGGTACCAAGAGACTTGTTCAATACCTTACGTTGAGCATTACCAAACCTTTTATTCTTTTCATATGCCAAATTAGAAACTACTAGTGCAGTGCCTGTTGAAAATGTGCCTGTTTGGAACGGGCCGATTGCTTGGCCTATGGTATTGCTGCTTGTAGAATTCATCAAAACCAAATTGTAGGCTACCCCCAAAATTACAGAAGGATCCCAAACCACTTCATATGCAACTCCCCTGTATACCCTACTACTAACTTACTGATTTACCTGACAGAGAACATTGCAGATTCAGAATGTAATCAGAAAATATCTCAATGAAAATGTGGATCAGACATTAGCCTCATGGACTCATGGCAGTGCGCTACCCACCCGGCCCATTATGAGAGCTAATCAGCACATTAACCAACCACCAGAACCGGTCTGTCTGTGTGTGTGTGTGTGTGTGTGTGTGTGTGCAGAGAGAGAGAGAGAGAGAGAGAGAGAGAGGGGGGGAGAGAGAGAGAGAGAGAGAGAGAGAGAGAGAGAGAGTGTTGTCTCATGTCGGATCGTTAACAAATTTAACATTTCAGCAGAGGTGTTAATTTCCGTACAGGTTTATTGGCATGACAGTTAACGGCGAAGTAGGCATTTTGGCGAGGGTAATGTTATTAGTTAGCAGTATACTTAATTAACCTGGAGTGAGTCTGTTGAAAAGTGCTGTGTCTGCCCGGTTCAGCTCTGAGATTTTCTCGCATTGCACAGCGCTGTGAAGCAATAATCTCCAAGCTTACTTTATGCTCTGGTTAGAAGTGGTAAATGTAGGCTACAGCTCACAGCAACTTAATACTATATAGTGTCTGGCTTTTGTGGACATTTAGTGTCCGCAAATGGCTTTTTGTTGAGTTTCCTCTTAGCGAAAAAATAGACACGGAAAAGCGTAGCGCCTTTTTTCCGCCAACCTTATTCCACACAACAGTCGCGATGTTCCTTTCAGCTATCCGCTCATGCTCCAGGAATGTGAAGAAAAGTAAGTTTGGTATATCCAGCAATCATGTAGCTAACGTTGGAAGCAGGAAAAGAGTCAAAGGCGGTAACACCCCCGCCCCCTTTCCCACCAAACACAGACAACGATATGACTCAAAATCAGTGTCTGGTAGCCTGCCTATAAGTGGCATCACGCTCTGTCTGCCACTTGTTGTCCGTAGCTGGTTGTGCTTTGCATGTGTGGGATTCTGAAACGTCCTTAAATTTGGGAATTGTCGTTTGTTTATTCAAAGTCAAAGATAGTCCAAAGTAGTGCTAATTTGCACAATTTTGTAGGTCTGAGATGCCATGCTGTGCAGTGTGAGAGGGGGAGTGGCCAGCGGGTAGAGCGGCAAAAGCCAATGTGTGCTTCTTTTACCGATATATATTTAACAATATATTTTGCATTTCTAATCCAAGCAACGTCAAACTTGGCACCGCACTTACTCGTGCCCGTAGCAAGACACCTTTTAAATCCATCGGACTAACGGTTGTAGAGAGTGCACATAAAACACACACACACACACACACACACACACACACACACACACACACACAGACAGACACAGTTCCTACAATTTATAGATATATTTTATCTAAGAATAGGCCAACAAGGTTACAAACATAAACCAACAATTATTACAGTATTTAGTACCAGTGGTCAGTTTTTGATATTCAATGCTACAGACACATTCTGGTCATTACCACATAATTACTGAGCACTGTTAAGTTTATTAAAACATTTAAAATGTTCCACTGAGTACATATCTGGGTCTCAACTCAAAGTTCAAGAAGAAGTTAAGCAAGAAGTTGAACTTCAGAACTGAGTTTCCGTTGTCCTGTAATTACCAGTCATTGACCAAAAAACAATTATGAGGACTGGAAATTTTAATTGTTTCCGGTCAGAATGACCAGTAAAAAAAATTCCCTCTGGCTTGCAAACTTTAATTATTTTAATTCAAGTCTGTACTTTATAATTTTATCAGCCAGTTTGTTTTCAAAAACTGTAGTGTGTATATTGTTTTATTTCCTCTGCCTAGGAAATGGAAAATATGCCTATTTTAATTGAGATCGGCACTTTAAAATGTTACATGCATTGATTGAATCGTTTTGGCCTCTCTGCCTATAGCAAGTAGCCTACATTTCAATACAAACTGTACAAATCTATACATGCCTCGATTATGTTATTTTTGATATAGTTTGCCTATCAATTGTTTTTAAGCGCAATAAACAGAAAATATTTTACCACAATTTTCCCCACTTGACTGGTAAAATGAAACCCTACAGGTTACATGACCTGGTACCAATTTTTTCTAGCGGAAACTCTGCTTCAGAACAATATTCACTTCACAGTCTGTCTCATCCGTATGGTTTTTAGAAGCCAGACTCTCCAGTGTTTCAGAACAAAAAGCAAAAGTAGCAATAGGAAAAAAGTCATAACAAGACTTAGGGCGAGATTTACTAGGTTAGTAGGATTCATCCTCACCGAAAGTTGTTGACCAACACACTGAAATTGCCATCTACTGTATAGAGCCACTGTGCAGGCTTGGCTACAGTAAAAGCTAAACCTGATTTGTGTAGCAGATTTTTCAGTAACACTTTATAAGGGCACATGCATTATCATTAATTCAGCATGGCTTCATGCATTAAAAAGCATGAATTCATTAATGTAGTACTTAATGAACTATCAGTAATGTACAAGGATTAATAGTATATGGCATTTGCAGCAATCATCTTTGTGATCACTCAAATAAAAAACTGAAAATTGTCAAGAAATGCCAGGTGTACAGACAGAAGTTAGTAAAAAGTTAAATTCATAAATATCCTACTTGGGTAAGCGTTATTCTCAGGCATTACTGTTTAAGTGCCTTATGTTTATGTGACTAAAGCAACTATAGAAAAGCATTTGCAGTATACTGTATTTTGTGTAAATGTAGTGACCTTAGTATCATTTTGCCATCTTAATACATTTAATGTTATGCCACCATTAATCATATCTCATTTATTTTCAATGTTAAAGATGGACCTGGTCAGCACTTTATTTAAAGGGGCACAAACATGATTAAGTTATGAAGAAGTAAGGTTTAGTTAATCATGATTACAACACTATAATTCGGTTTTAACTAGTAGTCACTTTAACTACAAGATTTACCAATGAAGAAGACATGAACATCATCAATAAATCAGAAATCATGATGGTGGAAATACCTTAATTGATGCATTTTTTAATGTATTTAATTAATGTATTGTTCCTGCATTAAGTCATGCATGAAATACTATTAATCTTTGTACATTATTGAGTTTATAAAGTACTACATGTATTACCGGTAATTCATGCTTTTTAATGCATCAAGTCATACGTGAATTCATGATAATTCATGTACCCTTATTATAAAGTGTTACCAATTTTTTTTCATAAATTTTGTTAAACATCTGACAACCCATCAGGTTTTTTGTGACCCCTTGGGGGGGTCACTATCCTTAGACTGGAAACTACTTCTATAGGCATAGATAATAGGTGAGCCCAATGGGAGCACCGAAGTGATGAGAAGACTGGTTCTTTTAAGTAACCCACTATATAAGCTATAGTTTCGAGAAAAGTAGTTTCAAGACTAAACTAAGAGAAAGTAGTAAAATCTGTCTAAAGTGTCTAAAGTACAAATCTGTCTGCTACTTCACCACAGACAGCACCATGGACACTGCCATGGAATTATCAATACACAGCATAGTTAAGTCTACTGATAGTCTGGCTCAACGGATGTACATCACTGGGCTGACATTCAGCATATCCCTCCCCTTCCTCTATCTCCGCCATCTAGTGCAAGCGCACCATTGCTACATCCGGGGCTTAACGCCGCCCAGGAGGGTTGTGATTGGTTTAAAGAAATATGAAGGAGTCAGAGTGTCCCCTATTCCAGAATAGATAAGCAGTGTAGCCAGACCATATTTCAGTGATGTAGAGATAGGTCTGGCAATGTGAGACTAGGCTGATATGGTTAGATTCCAACTTGCACAAACCTCAGTCAGATAATGGCAAGTTCCGATTACAGGACTTTAACCCTGGTTTTCTGCTTGCCGACAGTGTTTTTTTTTTGCTCCCTGACGAAAGCCCCAGATCAGAGGCAAACCAACCATCTCAACCAATTTCATATAAAGAAACTCAACACATCGTAACAATTGAACGGCTTTAACACCGCCTTTTCTCTTTCTTTTCCTGTTGTATCCGACTTCTACACTGTCTCTTGTTCAGTGAGAGGAGTGAGCTCTAGCTTGTTCTGCCAGGATTTCATTGTCAGTTTTCACATTGAACTGGGGATATTATAAATAATGAATACAATTGAGACTGTTAAGATGTGAAATGGAGTTAACAGAAAAAGAAGAAAAAAGGAAACTCACTTTTTATTTCACTTGTCTAAAATTAAGCACTTTATTTTAGGATGCACAATTTTTTAAAGCTCTGTTATGTATTTTATTTTAAAATGCAGTGCTTATTTGACTTTAAAGGAGAAAATAACATTGATTTGTTATTAAAGTACTTATTTATAATCCCTCGGGTTCAATGTGAATTCAAAACTGACAATAAATGTAATATTGTTGAAATATTATTGAAATGTACTTTCTGTGTTTGATTTGAAAGTCAGTTCTTGACTACATATAGATGTTGTTTCAACTACTAGGCTACTTCACTATATATGGAATTGAAACATAATGCAGGTTACATATTATGATGTTCTGGACCTTTGCCATAGAAGAAATTTTCTCTAACCATTACTCTTTGTGAAATTACAGTACTTTTCTTTGACTCACTAGAAAAACTGCGCCATTTAAAATACAAATGTTCCATTAGAATTTAATAATTCTCAATAATGTATTAGTTATAGGTCTGGATAGTTAGCCGTTGGGGACTGCAGTCCGCCTATTAACTAATACTTACAGCAGCAGTGAAATATAAGACCTCCTGAAAGCTCCATCAACAAGCCAGTTACTATGGACACCATTTTAACAAGTGACCACCACAATGCAAACTAAAGATGTTCCAATACTGAAACCAGTATTGGTAAAAGCTTCCGATAATGCCTAAAATGCTAGTATTGGTAACGGAAAGTACTGTAGTTTATGCACCGAACCGATACTATGTAATTTAGCCCTGAAAAAACAACTTTAAAGTAGGTTATGTTTTTTTCCGTACCAACTGACTTTCAAACTGCATAGTAAAAGAAAGTTCTATGGCATTCATTGTTTGTCTTTGTTCAGGTTTCACGAAGACTTTAACCTGACAACAAAGATGAAAATCATATCACTTCCATACAGGGATAGTAGTATACAGCTGTTAAAACATAATAAAATATGACACACTGGTATCGGATCAGTACTTGGTACTGGTCGATTCACAAGTTCAGGTATCGGAATCGTTTTTTCTGGAAGCAAAAAATTGTACCGGACCATCTCTAATGCAAACCAAACAAATCCTATTAAAAGTTCTCAACATGCCCCTTAACAAGTCCAACAACAGCAGATGAGTAGTGAAGTGTGTGTCTGCCTCTTGTTTTCAGTTTGCTCATTGTTATCTATGTTTTATGGCCCAAGAAGAGGCTCAGCGTCTTAAGTCTAATTGACCGTTTTATGTGAGAGCACAGCTTGTATCGCTCTTAAAAAAAGAGTTGATTTTATTTCTAAGCTAAGATACACTGCTGTGTTTATTAGGCAAACAAAAGTCAGCAAGGAGCAGTGGGAAGAGAAGGTGATACAAGACAAGAGAAGAGAGAAAAAGGAGACAAGTAGACTGGTAAAGAGAATATGGGAAAGGTGAAAAGGCGATTATTTGCTTTGACTTTCAAGGTACTGTATATAGATGAAGGGTCTATCAGAATAAGTAAAGGTATTCAGAAATTCTATCATTTAGCATGTCTTTTTTTCTTTTATTACTCTTATTTATGCCTTGAATTTGACTGTGAGCAACTGTAACTGAACAATTTCCATGAGGAGATCAATAAAGTATTCTGATATTGATTATGATGTAAGAAGTTCTATGTATGTTTAAGGACTGTTTAAAAAAGAGAATTTTAATATTGTTTAAAATTATTTGGGTTTTTGTCCTGTGTATTCACAAGTTTTTTTTTTTGTTTTTAACCCAGCAAATATCTGGATAGAGGAAATCATCAGTGTTCTGTGAATATAGGGACTATGTTGATGGGACATTCTAAGCCTTTAAGCTTTAGTGCGTAACTTTTTGATATTGATGAAATTCCGTTACATTCAAGCCATTGCCAAATGAGTTGCTACAAAGCTAATTAAGACTATCTGCTCCACAAACCTCTCTCTGTATTTCTCACTATGGCTATGTTCAGAAGATTGTGTCGTCCGGCAAGTTTTGCCTCATCTGAAGAGTCCATCATGCGTGGGGGAGGGGTGAGGGGGGTGTGTGACCACGGAAGGCTTGTATCATGTGGACGCGCCGACAGTTTTGTTGTCATTACTTAGAATTCCACATGGGGGCGACAGAAACTACGCACTATAGCTTTAAGCGTGATTTATGGTTCCACGCAGAGCTTTCGCCATAGTCTACGTAAGTGGCCTGAAGTTTATAACTACTATGCGTTGGTGTGTGCGTCGATCTCTTTAAGAGAACAGCAGGGCCAGCATGTGTGTGTGCGTGGAAAGAGTGTGGTAGAGCGAGTGAGAGAGTGACGGTGATTAGCTTGGGAGCGAGTACCGACTCTAGATGCACAGTGAGAGAAACAAAGGGTCTCCCTTGTGCTTTCTTACCACAGTGGGAAAACTGGAGTCGGAGAACCAGGAAATGAGTCGGGAGAAATCAAATTCTACCACGACCGCGCGACATGCGTCGCCGCGACATGTAGTTACATTTTTAGAGAGGTGCAAGTCAGGCTACAGCATAGGGTCCGTGCCTCCACGTGCCTATGTACGTAGCCGCGGCGTATATTTTATGCAGAAGCATATATCGCGCTTTAGTAATGACAACAATGATCAAGAGTTGACAGCCATGCCAGCAGTGCCGTAAAGGCTGTACTTAGCACTGTAGTGCTTTGAGCTAAATGCTACCTTTAGCATGCTTACAATGACAGTAAATGTATTGAGTTATAGTATATTGACATTTCTAACAGTAATATTAGATAAATTAGGAGAGCCTGCAGAAGGGAGGTAGAAGTGGGATAAATGGCAGATCTCATTTTGAATACTGAAGGACCTCTTGGATATATACCAGCTTGTTATAAAAAAAACTTACCCAGACAAAAACTGTCATAACCCCAGGGTTTTGTTTTAATGCGTTAAGCTCTGTCAGCACCTCCATTCCCACCCCCTGCTTAGAGGTGTCTGTCTCTCAATGTGAGGACTTCCTAAAGTTCTTTAAAGTACTTGACATCGTAGCTAGTATCAGTCCATCTGTAAATAGCATTTCCATCTCCTCTGTGATGGATGAACACTGCAGTTCTAATTTTCTTTTATTACATCACTTTATCAGAACATTCATCACATTATCTCTTCGTTCACCTGTTTTCTCAACATTATTCCTACTAAACTCTTCAAAGAAGTTATTGGCACCATTGTCCCCAGCATTCTTTCAATTATCAAAAGCTCCCTGGAATAACCAGGTCTATTCCTTTTTCTTCGACGCCAAATCGTTTTATCTGCTATCACAGTGACTTTGACACAGTGAATTTCTTGCAAGTGCGAGAAAACAGGTCCCATTGTCGTCTAAGCTACATACTCTGACCCAAAAACTGCGGAAGTGGCGGTGGCTAACGTAGCAACTGATGCTAGCGCGATCCCAAACATGGAGGACTTGATCGCTCAGGTCTTGGAAAAGCAACTAAGTGTGCTTGAATCAGTGGTTCACAACGCAATAAAGGGAGCGCTAACGGAATTGAATGCCTCGCTACAACATATCAGGGCAGAGCCTGAGACAGAGGGAACTATGGTGCATGTTCTGATGCAACCTGACTACGGAGCAGGGGCGATTCTAGGATCTGACCTTTGGGGGGGCTCAGCCCCTAATGAGCAGTTGATAGCAGTTAAGCTAGGGTGGTCCGGGGGCATGCCCCTGTACGATTTTTTTTTTTAAACCCTTAAATCATGACTTCTGGTGAGTTTTGGGTAAAGAAATAGACAGATTGAGACAATTGTGACAAATGCAATTATGACAAACTATCAACAGATTCAAGGCATCTGCTGTGAAAAAAGATGGGAACTACAAAGCATGATTATTGCAGCACACATACCCAGGGGCGTCGGACTGGGGGGGAAAAGGGACTGATTACCAGGGCCCAAAAAAGATGCTAGATTGAATAGCTGTGGATGCAGGGAGGGGCCCATAGAAAATGCCTTTCTACAGGGCCCAGAATTTTGAGCTACACCCCTGCACATACCTTGAACTGGTAAAATAAGCCTTAACATATTTTTTGACAGGATTATTCATGTTTTTTTTGCTGTTAGTTTTCAACTTTTTCATTTACATCATTGATAGAAACTGATATGGTTATACAGCTAAATTATGAATAATCTAATCTAATAATGCCTCTGAACCAGATGGGGAAAATCCAACATCTCTTTTTCTTAAGAGCCTGGGCCTGATAATAAAAGCATTTACCCTAATACAACAACTACATTATATGATAAGTAAGACATCAATAAATCTGAGAAGACCAACTTTAATGATACAAAACAATATTATGCAATACAGGAAATAAATCAGAGGCCAATGAATAATATATATCATATGTATATAGCAAAAAAAAACACTTAAAGAGGGAAGAAAACTAGTTCTCCATGAAATGCATATGTAAATATAATGTGAATGGAATATTTTAAATGTTTTAAGTGTTTTTGCCCGTACAATCTATGTCCACTTTCTCACCTGGTTCTTCCAGGTCCCTCTCTTTGTCCACTCTCTCTCCATCCTCCTCTCTCCCTCTACCCCCCTCCCTCCGTCATATCACTGACAATCACATACAAAACATTTTGTAATCAACTAGAAAATAATCTTCAAATAAAAGAGAAAACAAAACACAGTAGTCCTACTATATATATATATATATATATATATATATATATATATATATATATATATATATATATATATATATATATATATATATAGGCTACCTAGCCATTTTCTCACATTGTTCATCTTGCTCTCTCTGCCCTTCTCCCTCTCTATTCTCCTCACTCCTTTGTGCTGTCAACCAGAAGGCAAATGTAATCAACTAATCAACAGAGAATGTATCGTGTAGGCTACCAAAGGTTATACATTCACCTATTTGCAACATATGTGAATATGGGGTTGCTGTTCAGTGCAGTGGGATAATGTTAAAGGCTTATCTTATACTTTCTCACCTGAACCTGGCTGTTTTCTTTTTTTTTTTAAAGAAACGAATATCCATCTATGGGGAAACAGACTGTGAGTCAGGATTTGTTGTTCCCGTGTTTCAGTTCTGATATGAATGAATCTGATGATCCGTCAGGTCGAATTATTTATTTTTCATTGGCATTGACAGTTAAAAATAAGAACGTAGGCTATTTTTAGCGGTGCTCAAGCCGTTACGGCAGGCTATTAATAGCACACTTTAAAAACTTGTTGTAGGCTACTCCTAAGCTACATTTGCCTACATTTAGCAATTTTGCCTAACGTTGCACAACAAAATTGGACTCTGTGGTGAATAAGCTAGGCTAATTCAGATATGATTGTCATCATTGTGATCAGGGAATCACAGATTGGCTCCACAAATACTACACCTGTAGCCTACTTAAGTTTCACTCCATTAGCCCTGAGGGAAACGCAATTAATTGGGACAGTTTGGGACATTTTCCACTGCTCCAAAAACCCAAATCACCAGTATATCCACTTCAACATATGTCACAGGACATATTGGACTCCTCAGAAGAGATAAGTCTCTAAAGTCATTCCCACTCCCTATTGTACTTTCTGTCAACCTGAACCTGGAACTATCTTGCATATGGTCTGGAAGTGTGAACAGGTGCATGGGTTTTGGAATAAAACAAAATCAATAATATCTGATGTGATAGTATGTTGAATTCCTACTGACCTGATTGTTTTGTTACTTAATGACGACTCTAAATTATACCTGCTTGGGAGACAGAGGAAAATTTGGCTAGCCGGCTCAACTGCAACCAAGAAAATGATAGCTCAGCGCTGGCTCCCCTCTCACTCGCTTTGTTTAAAACAGTGGTTGGCATATTTTCTGGACATAGTTATGCTTGAGCTCTCTACAGAAAGGATTAACAAAGCCAGATCATCAACTATCAGCCTATGGGAAAGCGCAACAGCACAAATATCAGACTTAATGACCTCAGCCCCACAAGAACTAGAGGAGAGTGATTAGGCAAGGTGTGGTTTCTGTTTGTTTGTTTTGTTTTCTTTGAGACCGTAGAAGGTGGGTGAGGGTCTTTGTTCTTGTTCAATTTGTGTTTCTTTGTTCTGTGCGCCATCTGACGTTATCTATCACATATTGTGGAGATTGTTTTGTATGTCTGAAGGTGCTAATAAAAAAAAAAAAATAAATAAATAAAAAAGCAATTTCCGAACTTCCCTTTCTTTCTAAAAATCCTTGAAAAAGTAGTGTATAACCAACTGTTGTCCATTCTGGATCAAAACGGCATTTTTGAAAAATTGTGTTTCAGATCAGGTTTCAGAGCTCTTCACAGTACAGCAGAGCTCTTCAACAGAGGGTCCTGGACCCCTAGGGGGTCCTCAGAGTCACTGCAGGGGGGCCTTGAAATTATTGTTCTTGTTTTTCAAAAACATATTAGCAAATATAAATCTCACTGATGATAGGCTTACTGGCCTATAGATAAGGTAGTCACTAAAGTAGCCTTCCACAGATACAGTTAATCCTAAGGATTCACTGTGCCACATGCATGTTAAACATTAAAAGATGAATTATAAAATCATGCCAAAAATTATTTTTATAGCTTAGTATTCTATGCACAAAAAAAATATATGTATAAAGGCTTTAGGCCGCCCTATACACATTTTCAGTCTGCCAGTGCTGGTTCCATGGTATCAGAATTTTGGATAGTCATCATGGAAACATTAATTGGCCATGTGACAAGGGTGGGGACAGTTGGCAGAACAGGCAGCCAAGTGACAGTACTCTGATCCAATGGAAATTACAATTGTCAGATTGACAGCACTCTAGCCCAATCACCCCATCTTACATTACAGAACTCCTGTCCCCCTTAATCACACTGTCAGAGATCTGGGATCGTCTGACAAAAGACTTCAGTCTGTCCCGAGATCTAGGACTATGTGGGCTAGGCTTTCTCTATCGCTGCCCCAAAAGCTGTGGAATTAACTTCCTCCCAGCATCATATTCTCCCCCACTAGTGAGATCTTCAAGAGTCATCTTAAAACAAATCTAATCAGTATGCTCAAAATCTTAGTTTAATGTCTTACCATGCTACAATGTGTTATGTAGCACCACACACAAATTAAAGCTTAGTCTGATGATCAGTGGATCAGTTTTTATTTTCCCCTTACAAAAGTCAGCCTTACTATTAGCAAACAAAGAAAATGTCGAAATTTAATTATTTCTTTTAGAATTACTTTTTGAAGTATGATTTCTAAATGATAAAATTTATTTTTTTATTTATAGAGTTTTTGACTATGGTGTAATTTTCATTACACAAAATGCAGTTGAGTGCTAAAGGTTGATGTACCCACAGTGGTGGTTTGATGGCAATCCTACACCTATCCATGTCATTGTATATGTTGTACAAAGCTTATCTACACCTTTAGTTTTTCACATGAGGCAGCAGAGGCAACAGTGGCATTAAACAGGGATATTAATAAAGAGAGCCAATGTGGTGAGCACCTCACTCCAGTACACTTAGCTAATGGACAAGAGTGTGTGTGTGTGTGTGTGTGTGTGTGTGTGTGTGTGTGTGTGTGTGTGTGTGTGTGTGTGTGTGTGTGTGTGTGTGTGTTTGCTTGTTTGTTTGCGTGTGTGTCCTGATAGCAAGTCCTTCATCTTGGCCATGGCTATTATTGACTGTGTTGGAGGCTATAAATCATTGTGTGTGAGAGTATTCGTTTGTGTGTGTTTGTATACGGCCCAATGCTTCTCTGGATGTGAGCAGCAGCACACAGCAATATCAGGTCAGGGAGGCAACAGAGTGAGCAATGTGTGTGTGTGTGTGTGTGTGTGTGTGTGTGTGTGTGTGTGTGTGTGTGTGTGTGTGTGTGTGTGTGTGTGTGTGTGTGCGTGCGTGCGTGCGTGCGTGCGTAAGAGAGATAACCGTGACAGGGCAACAGTAGCCAAAGTGGTGGACAGGCCATTGGACAAGATGTGCCTGACTGTCTGTCTGCTTCACACCTTTGCACAGAGTAGATGTAAATGCTTTTCACACCAGTGCACACTTCAGTCACAAAGCCATGAGGCTTTTGCACACACACACACACACACACACACACACACACACACACACACACACACACACACACAAATAATTATAAGCACACAGAGATGCAATTAACCAGACAGCATCAATACAGTCCAACAGTGGGTGTTCTTTTTAACTTTCTTTGTCCTTAACCCTACTTGTTAAATCTCTCTCCACCTTTTTTTTAAATGTATCTCTCCATGGTGATGGTGGGTCGAGTACAGATGGTGGTGAACTGATGTTAACTGCCCTCCATTAACATTTTCCAGAGGGCTGCTGGAGTGAGCAATTGAATGAAGCAGTCAAGCAGATGCACTATGGGCAGCCATCATATGTGTACACACACACACACACACACACACACACACAGACACACACAGACAAAGATACAGTCATAGACAAAGCCGTCTATGACACTGGAAAACAACAGTGTTGACATTTCAGACTCCCAAATTGCTGCATGTGGATGGGGGGGTGAAGAAAGGTCTGGAAATGAGCTGTATTATGAGCTACTATTACTGAGTTATAGACATGTCACTGTCAGAGGCCCAAAAACTGCTGAATCCATATTGTATTATTGATCCAGTTTCAGGTGGTTTAGTGTTTGCTCCTCTTTTTTTTACGATGCCATTGTATTCACACACAAAAATGTAATAACCAATAATTGCAAATGCTTTATGACATGTTGGACAGACGACACTCTTCATACTATCCTTTTATACCATTGCCCCTTCTCCCATTGACTTTTGTTTGGCTAACAAAGATGTATCTCTAAATGAGCCATTTTAGTTGAATATATTGTTTTACTCAATAAACAAGGACACAAAGAGCAAAAAAAAAAAAACTAAACGTCTATAGTTCATTAATCTGTTATGTATAAGCATTGGTGTACATTTTTTTTGCCCCATTTGCGTTTGTATTGTTTAACTACTTACCCAATTATTTTAAATATATATTATTATTGGGCATCATGGCAAATCAAACAGGAATGTTAATTGCATCACTATCTAAGCACATGCGCAAGATGGTGTCAAATGTTTAGAGCAGGAAATATAAACACATTTGCAAACTGCCTGTCGGTTGGCTCTCTACTGGGTTATTTCAATGTTGTAATAGACGGGAGCAAAACAGAAATGTATTTTCAATAATATGTCACATTTGTTACTCACGGGCCACGGCTAATGTGCTGGAGTGGATCTGGCGTTTCAAATGGCCTGAAAAAAAGAAAAGAAAGGAGAGATGGAGGAATTGTGGACTACCTGCATTATTTAATACAGTGAAAATTCTTTGTGTCCAAGTATATGAAGTGGCCTCTCTTGGAGCCTGGGAAGAAGCAGAGAGGGAGAGTGAGCTGGAAAAAGGGGGGGAGATGAATATAGTCGGCAAGTGGAATATTTTACAAACTCTCTGTTCTGCCTCTCACTCCCTAGAGACGGAAGCTTTTGTATCACCTCTCACAATACTTCACTTACTGCTCTATAAAAGAGCACAGATAAAGCCTGAGATGGAGAGAGAGAGAGAGAGAGAGTATGTCAGTATATCTTTAACATCCTGCAGGTGGACAAAGTGGGTGGATCTGCTTTTCTGTGTGTGTGTGTGTGTGTGTGTGTGTGTGTGTGTGTGTGTGTGTGTGTGTGTGTGTGTGTGTGTGTGTGTGTGCGCGCGCATGTGTGTGTGAGAGAGAGTGTTTGTGTTAGAGCATCTATAGTCTGAAAGATGGAATAGAGAAAAATGCATGATGGGAGAATAGATAAGGAAAGAAACGTGTGGGGATCTCAGAGCTCCAACAGTATTGAGCTTGTTTCTCAAAATCTTTTTATTCTTTTCTCATGTAAGAGGTAGCTTATTAACTTCATTATCTGGACAATTTAGCAGATTTCTTCCTCGAAAAAAGACATCTTTCCTTGAAATCCAACAAGTCCTTTTTCCTTAAAGACAAACGAATTTAAGTAATGTATTTCCTTCGTAAAAAGATTATGTACCCCTATTACTATGATGACATCCTTGTGACCTCCAACCACCATAGGACTGTTACAAAAATGATTCAGGTGACTGTTTTCTAATGTGACAATAATAAAGATAAGGTTGGCTTAAATTAAAGCAACACGAAAGATTCTTTTGTACCTTAAAATGATGTTTCCAAAATTGTTTCAGTGGTTCATCAACTTGTAACAGGGTGAACGGCACTTCTGCATTCGCTTTGTGGCCCTCTATCGGCTATAACCGCACTATGCAAGTTTGCCAGAACGGGTAGCGGATCTGTAGTTCGAATGAGACATAAGAAACTGTAATGGACAATTCTGATTCCAACCTGTAGGAGGACTGAAGAGGAAAAGTGCTTTGGTGTTGCTTTAAAGCAACATTATGTAACTGTTCCTACTTCGGCCCCCTACAGGTTTGAAGCGGAATTGTACATTACATTACATTGTCCAGTTCATTCGAACTACAGATCCTCTAACCAATCTGGCAAACTTGCATAATGTAATGTAATGGACATTTCCGCTTCCAACCTGTAGGGGGACTGAAGCGGGAAAAGTTACATTGTGTTGCTTTAAGGCAAGTAACCCAAAAAACACACTGGACACGGAAGTGCACTGAAGCGGAGACATTTCATGTGGGCACCCATGTTATCCAATTTGTCAGTTCACACCAGCTGTGATCAGGAGCGGAGCAACAATCGCTTCAGTATCTCCTCTATTTCTTCCGTGAGCCGCGTGCAAATGTGTCAAGACAGGTAGGTAAACAAATAAAGGAAGGCCACAGCGCAGCCAGATGCTTTACAAAATAAAACACATTTCAAAATAAAACGCCAAGGTGTATGGTTATTTTGGCTGTCTTGACTTCTCAGATGTGTCTATATCGAGACACGCGATCAGGCACACAGAGGGGGCGTCCGACGGACTGAAAGAGACACAGAGTGACACACACACACACACACAGACACACTAACACACACACACACACACACACACACAACCAAACACTCACGGGAGGAGAGAGAGAGAGAGAGAGAGAGAGAGAGAGAGAGACGTTCTGTAGAGCGGAGAGGAGCAGGATGGTATAAGCGGGTTCTTGCCTCCCCAGCACGTCCATTAATTCCTTATTATGGACAACTTGCCCTTTTTGCCATTAACCCTTACTTTTACATTTCGTGGCAATCCACACATTCATTGTTGCATAATTTCCATCAGGAACAAAGTGGTGGACCGACCAAGCATCATAGCTACAAAAAAAAATCGGAATAAGACAAAAGTTTTCCCTTGTTTGAGTAAGGTAACTTCGTTCCAAGTAGTGCTGATCTCCAGGATTCCTGTTTTACTTTCCTTAAATCATTTCAACACTCTTTTCCCACTTACAAAAATAGCAATTATTAGACTCCAGAGAGGTAAAAACGGATCTGTATTAATTATAAATGTGCGTGGGCTTTTCTTGAACTGACCAAGAGGTCATGCTGTTCTGTTACAGGGATACTGCGCTGCTGCATCAGGATTTACGTAGGTTAAAAAAAGCGTGGTGAAGTGAAGGGGTTGTTATTTATTGATTACTCAAGTACAGCAAATGCCCTTCGTACTTTTAAAAAAAAAAAAAGTACACTCTGTAAGAAAGAGGCATGCAGAGAAAAGGTGCACATTCTGAAAATAAAGGCAGGCTGAAAGATGAAAATTTGAATGTGAGTACCAGTAGGGGAAAAAAATAACCCACCCCTTTAGTGAATTCCTTGCTCTTTACATTGTTTCTGCTTTTCACCACTTTTTAATTTTAATGGTAAAATTGCGAGAAGCTAGCTCTGACAACCCATCATTAAAATATATCAATGTGCAATTTAAGAACACCCCTGTGGAGTTATACATATGTGAAATGTATACTGTTCCTTAGCATTCATTTCAATTCCATGCAGGGCATTTGTAAATCCAAGTAATGGTGGAACACCATCACAGAAATAGCAGTGTTGTAAATATGCAAAGGGTGAGTTAAAAAAAAGAGGAAAAAAGAAGAGTGGGCATGTAGCTGGGGTGGAGGGTTGGAGGAGGTGGAAAAGAACAAAAGAGGCCTGCTTTCAAGTTGGAGATGAGACGATGGGCCAAATAAAAAGCGTTACGCCGTGGCCTAACCTGTGGCTGTCTTTCATCTCTAATTTTCTCCTTTTTCTTTTGCTTCTTTTTCTTCTCAAGTAGCGACTGGCTCGATTATTAATTTTTACTCTTAAGCGCTGAAACGGCTGCCTTGGTAATAACTTTATTTCAAAGCTGCCACGTTTTACCTTTGAATGCGCCTGACAGCACACTAAAGGTTTGTAATTGATATTTCTCTCTTTAGTCGAAAGGACTGCAATTAGAAGGTAAAACAAAGTCTGAGTGGGCTCACATGTACAGATTTCAACCTATTCTATTCTCTGAAGGAAAAAAAACTGCACAGGTGAGACAACAAAACTAGAGAGGCATAAAAATGAGGTTTGAAAATATTACATCATTAACTATCTAAATGATAACAAACATAATGTATTTAAAGGCCAAAAGCAAACCTTGTATCTGTTGCAGATGAATATCTGTAATTTGGAGCTCATTAAAGCTGTTGTGCGTAGTTTTTGCCGCCCCCATGAGGAATTCTAAGTAATGACAATAATACTGTCGGCTACCTGTTAGTAAGCCTCGGCCTGCCATGACATCTTCTCGTATGACAACACACTGCATGAAAAGTGGGATTTTCATCCCCGTAAACACCCGTAAATCTCCCTAATTTTCGGAAGTTAACGACAACTTACAGGCTGTGAACGTCGCATTTGTCTGTGCCACATATTGTCAGAAACGAACCATGACGTATGTGGAGAGCTCCCGCGGAGGTGCTAATGACTCTAATAAGCATGTGAATAGCAGGGAAACCTCTCCTGGCCAGAGAGTGTCTGGCCTAATTAGCATATGAATAGCAGCGACACCGTGCCTGTCCAGAGAATGTCTTGAATTTCCTCACTCAGTATTGGCTGAAGCCACTACTTTTAAACAAGACAAATCACTCCTGATTGGTTGGCAGATCACTGGCAACCAATCATATATATATATATATATATATATATATATATATATATATATATATATATATATATATATATGACTTGTAATGCAAGGTTGGCATTGTTTAAGAAGTTTGTGTTATGACAACTTGACATTAACCTAACCACTTCCTATATCTAATCTTCCCTTTCTCCATACGATCTCTAAGATCCTTGAGAAGGTAGTCGCTAATCAGTTATGTGACTATGCTCAGTAACTGAGCAACAACAAATGTTATTGATGCCATTGCTCCCCACCGAGGTCAAAGCTGTCTCTAGCAAGACAAGATCTCCATGGAGAAATGTCACACTTGTAAGATCCGAAAAAAGAGTGTTGAAAAGCTGAACGCAGGTGGCGAAAAACTAATCTCCAGGTGCATTATGACACCTATAAAGAGAGACTTCGCATTTATAATTTGGAACTGAGGAATACAAGGTGGTCCTTCTTCTCTGACATTATTGCTAAAAACAATAATAATTCACATGCTTTGTTTACTACTGTCGATAGGTTAACAAACCCTCCAGTATCAGTAGAATCTGAACTTTTACCCACCAAGGCCTGCAATGACTTCGACATCTTCTTCAGAGACAAAATTCTGAAAATTAGACAAACAGTCAGTGCCTCCATATCAAGTACAGGGTATGCGTTGTCACAGTGTCCAGGCAAAACAAATTCCAATATGACACAATTTCAAATGATTAACCATAAAAACCTGATGGACATTATATAACATCTGAAAACCTCCTCCTGTTGCCTTGATATTCTACTGACGGGCTTTTTCAAAAATGTTTCAAATTGTTTGGCTTCAGATCTTCTACAGATTGTAAACACGTCTCTTCTTTCACGTATCTTCCCACAGGCCCTGAAAACTGCAGTCATCAAGCCACTCTTAAAAAAGAACAATCTAGATAGGTCACTAATGGGCAACTATAGGTTGATGTCAAACCTTCCATTTTTAAATAAAATCATTGAAAAAGCAGTTTTTCAACAACTCAACCTTTTTTTTATGCCTTCCAGTTGGGTTTTAGACCATACCACAGCACTGACACGGCTCTTGTAAAGTCTTTAATGACATCCACTTAAACACAGATAGTGGCAAAACTATTGAGTATTACTCAATCTCAGTGCTGCATTTGACACGGTCGACCACGACATATTACTAGACCGATTGGAAAATTGGGGTGGCCATTCTGGCTCAGTTCTAAAGTGGTTTCAATCCTATTTAAAGAATAGGGACTACTATGTGTGTATAGGTAATAATGCATCTGAGCATACAAATATGACGTGTGGCGTTCCTCAAGGCTCCGTTCTGGGGCCTCTTCTGTTTAATATCTACATGCTTCCACTGGCTCAAATTATGGAAAATAACAACATAAGTTATCATAGTTTTGCAGACTACACACAAATTTACATAACCTTGTCACCTGGGGACTACAGTCCAATACAAAAACTGGCTAAGTGCATTGAACAAACTAACGACTGGATGTGCCAGAACTTTCTTAAATTAAATGAAGAAAAAACTGAGGTGGTTGTTTTTGGAGCAATAGAGGAACGATTGAAAGTCAGCGCTCAGCTTCAAACGACAAGGTTAAAAACAACAGACAAAGCCAGAAATCTTGGTGTAGTCATGGACTCGGACCTGAATTTTAACAGCCACATTAAGACAATCACAAAGACAGCCTATTATCACCTTAAGAATATATCAAGGGTTAAAAGACTTATCTGTCAACAGGATTTGGAAAAACTTGTCCATGCTTTTATTTTCAGTAGACTAGAACAGTGTCTTTACAGGTCTCCTTAAAAGATCACTCAGACAGTTGCAGCTGATTCAGAATGCTGCTGCTTGAGTCCTCACTAACACCAAGAAAGTGGATCACATCACTCCAGTTCTTATGTCTTTACACTGGCTTCCTGTGCCTCAAAGAATATATTTCAAAATACTTCTGCTGGTTTATAAATCACTAAATGGTTTAGGGCCAAAATACATTTCTGATCTGCTTGTAAACTATGAACCACCCAGACCTCTCAGATCGTCTCGGATAGGTCTGCTTCCCCAGAATCAGAACCAAAAATGGAGAAGCAGCATTCATTTTTTATGCTCCACATATCTGGAACAAACTTCCAGATAAGTGTAGGTCCGCTGCAACTCTGTTTTTTTAAATCACAGCTAAAAAGACCTTTCTTTTTTATGTTGCCTTTCTTTAATTTATTGTACTGCACTGTGAATTTAAATCTTGTATTTTATCTGTTTTTAATTTTGAATTCATTTCAAACTGCTTTTTAATGTTTCATGTAAAGCACTTTGAATTGCACTGTTGCTGAGATGTGCTATATAAATAAAGCTGCCTTGCCTTGGCTACATAGCAACAGTTTATTTGAGGATTTTCAGTCAGGATTTAGAATGCATCATAGCACAGCGACGGCACTGCTGAAAATTACTAACGACCTTCTAACTGCGTCAGACAAAGGACTTGTCTCCGTACTTGTCTTACTAGATCTTAGTGCTGCATTCAACACTATTGACCATAGCATCCTGTTACAGAGACTGGAACATTTAGTTGGCATTAAAGGAATCACACTAAACTTCACGCATGCATTAAAGATATAAAATCCTGGATGACCTACAATTTTCTGATGTTAAACTCAGACAAAACCGAGGTTATTGTGCTGGGCCCTGAACACCTCCGAACTTCATTATCTAAAGATATACAGTGCCTTGCGAAAGTATTCGGCCCCCTTGAACTTTTCGACCTTTTACCACATTTCAGGCTTCAAACATAAAGATATAAAACTGTAATTTTTTGTGAAGAATCAACAACAAGTGGGACACAATCATAAAGTGGAACGAAATTTATTGGATATTTCAAACTTTTTTAACAGATAAAAAACTGAAAAATTGGGCGTGCAAAATGATTCAGCCCCTTTACTTTCAGTGCAGCAAACTCTCTCCGGAAGTTCAGTGAGGATCTCTGAATGATCCAATGTTGACCTAAATGACTAATGATGAAAAATAGAATCCACCTGTGTGTAATCAAGTCTCCATACAAATGCACCTGCTCTGTGATAGTCTCAGAGGTCCGTTTAAAGAGCAGAGAGCATCATGAAGAACAAGGAACACACCAGGCAGGTCCGAGATACTGTTGTGGAGAAATTTAAAGCTGGATTTGGATACAAAAAGATTTCCCAAGCTGTAAACATCCCAAGGAGCACTGTGCAAGCGATAATATTGAAATGGAAGGAGTATCAGACCAATGCAAATCTACGAAGACCCGGCCGTCCCTCTAAACTTTCAGCTCATACAAGGAGAAGACTGATCAGAGATGCAGCCAAGAGGCCCATGATCACTCTGGATGAACTGCAGAGATCTACAGCTGAGGTGGGAGACTCTGTCCATAGGACAACAATCAGTCGTATACTGCACAAATCTGGCCTTTATGGAAGAGTGGCAAGAAGAAAGCCATTTCTTAAAGATATCCATAAAAAGTGTTGTTTACAGTTTGCCACAAGCCACCTGGGAGACACACCAAATATGTGGAAGAAGGTGCTCTGGTCAGATGAAACCAAAATCTAACTTTTTGGCAACAATGCAAAACGTTATGTTTGGCGTAAAAGCAACACAGCTCATCACCCTGAACACACCATCCCCACTGTCAAACATGGTGGTGGCAGCAACATGGTTTGGGCCTGCTTTTCTTCAGCAGGGACAGGGAAGATGGTTAAAATTGATGGGAAGATGGATGGAGCCAAATACAGGACCATTCTGGAAGAAAATCTGATGGAGTCTTCAAAAGACCTGAGACTGGGACGGAGATTTGTCTTCCAACAAGACAATGATCCAAAACATTAAGCAAAATCTACAATGGATTCACAAATAAACATATCCAGGTGTTAGAATGGCCAAGTCAAAGTCCAGACCTGAATCCAATCGAGAATCTGTGGAAAGAACTGAAAACTGCTGCTCACAAATGCTCTCCATCCAACCTCACTGAGCTCGAGCTGTTTTGCAAGGAGGAATGGGCAAAAATTTCAGTCTCTCGATGTGCAAAACTGATAGAGACATACCCCAAGTGACTTACAGCTGTAATCGCAGCAAAAGGTGGCGCTACAAAGTATTAACTTAAGGGGGCTGAATAATTTTGTTAAAACAGTTTGAAATATCCAATGAATTTCGTTCCACTTCGTGATTGTGTCCCACTTGTTGATTGTTCACAAAAAATTACAGTTTTATATCTTCATGTTTGAAGCTTGAAATGTGGCAAAAGGTCGAAAAGTTCAAGGGGGCCGAATACTTTCGCAAGGCACTGTAGCTACTCTGGATGGCATTGCCCTGGCCTCTAGCACTACTGTCAGAAATCTAGGAGTTATTTTTGAACGGCCACTTAAAACAAACCTCAAGAACAGCCTTTTTTTCACCTTTGTAACATTGCCAAAATTAGGCACATTCTGTCTCCAAACGATGCTGAAAAACTAATCCATGCATTTGTTACTTCCAGGCTCGACTATTGTAATTCCTTACTATCAGGTTGCTCAAGTAAGTCCCTTAAGACTCTCCAGCTGATCCAGAATGCTGCAGCACGTGTTCTGACAAGAACTAAGAAAATAGATAATATTTCTCCTTTCTTAGCTTCTCTGCATTGGCTTCCTGTAAAATCCAGGATTGAATTTAAAATCCTCCTGACCTGCAAAGCTCTAAATGGTCAAGCACCATCATATCTTGAAGCGCTCATAGTACCTTATTGTCCCACTAGAGCACTGCACTCCCAGAATGCAGAGTTACTTGTTCCTAGAGTCTCTAAAAGTAGAATGGGAGCCAGAGCCTTTAGCTATCAGGCTCCTCTCCTGTGGAACCAGCTCCCAGTCTGGGTTTGGGGGGCATACACCCTCACCACATTTAAGAGTAAACTTAAAACTCTCCTCTTTGATGAAGCTTATAGTTAGGGAGTGAGGAGTTGCAGTTTTTGTCTAGACCGGGGGGGGGGGGGGGGGGTGTGTAGCCACAGTCATGGTGCGACCCCTCCCTATTTCTGCTTCTCTTCATAGAAAACTTACATTTAGGGAGTGAGGAGTTGCAGCGTTCGCCTTGACTGGCGGGAGAGGGTGTGTAGCCACAGTCACGGCGTGCCCCCTCCCTATCTCTGCTTCTCTGCAGCTCTTAGCTATGCTGTTATAGTTTTAGACTGCTGGGGGACTTCCTTTGACAGACCTCTCTCTTTTCATCTGTGGGCACATGTTTGTTACTAACCTAGCTATGGGGAGCTTGTTCCCTAGAGCCCTTATGTTTTCTCGCTCCGCAGTTTTCCCTGCATTAGGGTGGCACCTAAATCATGGTTGCAGCTGTCGCCGTGGTCCTGCTAGGCGCCCTGCTATATCCTTCTGTGCCCTGCAGTGCCCTTCTACGCCCTGCAATGTCCAGCTATGCCCTGCTACGTCATGCTATGTCCTGCTATGTCCTGCTACACCCTGCTATGCCTGCATATTTATTGTGACTATAATTGCCACTGTTCATCATACCCTCAACCGGCAGACAACCGCCCACCAAGAGCCTGGGTCTGTCGGAAATTTCACTCATTTCTGCCTAAAAGAGAGTTTTTCCTCACCACTGTCGCACTGAATGCTTGCTCTTATGGGAATTACTGGAATTGTTGGGTCTTTGTACATTGGAGTGTGGTCTAGACCTACTCTATCTGACTGAAAAATATCTTGTTATGACTTGATACTATAAATACAATTGAATTTAATTATGACCGTTTAATGTATTGTTAATGTGTCTAGGTTAATCATCTGGTAAACGCTCAAATTTATCCTGGCACCCCTTGCACTGCTTTAAAAGACATGTTGTATTCTATTATTCTGATTCTAATTATTAATTTGTACTTTTATTTAGTGAGTATGTATAGCAATTTACATTACCTTAACACATTATAACTGCCCCATTCCTTTTATTCTGAAGAGGTCTTATTGTTTCCACGAACGCAACGCTTGCGTGTTAAGTGTATAAATCCGCTCACTTTAGCAATCATTTCAAATCACACACGCATAATTATCAAATAAGTTCATGTTTTAACTTCTTCGTCTCCCTCAGGTAATTTTCATAGAAATCCTCAGAAAGTCTCAATTCTGTCAATGAGACAAAGACTTAATAAGTCAGTTAATGACCTACACCAGATATTGTCTCATGCAGAGGCTCTCTATCAGCACTGCTTTCACTGAATGAATTTATCAAATTGCTTACCTCCCATGCTTTGAGAATGAGTAGGCTTAATATAATGACAATTTGCTCTTCTGCAGCTGTTCTCCACAAACTGCTTTTAATAACTATCACTATCTTAAACATTCACAGTTGTATTCTAAAAGTACTCCGGCCTGCTGTGGACAACCTGATCTCACAGAATTCCATGAAATGAACACAGCCCCTTAACTCCAAATCTGTGGCAGTTTCACGGAATCGCCGAAAATTCCATGACGGGCCCACAGAGCCGATGCCTATGTAAGTCAATGACAGGCATCATCCGTGGTCTACGCACAGATTCAATGATCACAGCACGTTTCTTTCTGCCAGTCGGGCTGCCACAGAGAAGCTGTATAGCTTTGCTATTATTGGTATTTTTAGCCCAATAACCAACATTTATTCACCAGATCTTATCATGGTTTATTTGTATTTCTTTTAATGTTATTATTTCTTACATAGGCATCGGCTCCGTGGGCCCGTCACGGAATTTTCAGCGATTCCGTGAAACTGCCACAGATTTTGAGTTAAGGGGCCGTGTTCATTTCACGGAATTCTGTGAGACCAGGTTGGCTGTGGAACATCTGTGTGCACCGAACTGCTAGAAACATTGGTAAGCGGATGCGTAAGCAATTCAGATATGAAATGTCATTCGGGCCACTCAAAGCCACTGAGAGCAAGCATTTAACCATGGAAAACATTTCTGATAACTGTCTGTCTGCCTATCTGAGGCTTTAATGAGGGACCTCACTTTGAGTGGGCGATGAACACAATTCATTTTTGAATGAGACAGCATTCTATAAATGAATACTGTTTGAAGCAAAAATGACGGTTTGTAACAACCTGGGTCTCATTTTAGTAGTTTGGGCCATAATTTACAGTCATGTGAACAAATTAGGACACCCATGCTAAAGTTGACTAAAAAGAGGAATAAAAAAATCATCTTTAGTTAAATGATCTTAATGCCTTAATTAAAAAAATGAGGAAAAATCCAACCTTTAAGGACACCAATTTTCTTTGTGAATGAATAATGTATCGTGAATAAATAAATATTCTTCCTTAAAATACAGGGGGCATAAGTAAGTATACCCCTATGTTAAATTCCCATAGAGACAGGCAGATTATTATTATTAAAGGCCAGTTATTTCATGGATCCAGGATACTATGCATCCTGATAAAGTTCCCTTGGCCTTTGCAATTAAAATAGCCCCACATCATCACATCCCCTTCACCGTACCTAGAGATTGGCATGGTTTTATTTCAGTTAGCCTAATAGCTGGTTTGAGTTGCATTGAGAGATGATTTTATGGAAAGTACCCCATGCAAAGGGCTGCGGTCAGACTTTTAACCCAAGACACTGCCAAGGACTCAGCCTACATGGGGTGCACACTCTACTTGAGCTAGAGGTTGCCCTGATTAGTGCTTTTTTAAGATCAATTTGTTTTATTAGAGCTGTAAAAGAGATAGAGTTGTAATATAAAGACTACAGGAAATGAACTGTGTTGCTTTGGCCTAGTTTAAGAAGTGAAGTCTTGATCTTGAAACAATGTCTGTCAATTGACAGTAAGGCAAGGCAAGGCAGCTTTATTTGTATAGCACATTTCAGCAATAGGGCAATTCAAAGTGCTTTACATGAAAACAGATAAAAAAATTAAAAGCAGATAAAATACGAGAATAAAAGTTACAGTGCAGTATAAGAAATTAAACATTAAAGAGCAGTTAAAACTGTTAAATATATAAAAGCAGATAAAATAGGAATTTCTCTTTATATGCTTATATAGATTGTTATACAGTGTCAACAATGCAACATCAGTATAAGAAATGAACAGTTATTTGAAGAAAGGCAACATCAAAAAGATAGGTCTTCATCCTTGATTTAAAAGAGTTGCAGCAGACCTGCCGTTTTCTGGGAGTTTGTTCTAGATATGTGGAGCATAAAAACTAAACGCTGCTTCCCCCTGTTTAGTTCTGACTCTGGGGACAACAAGCAGACCTGACCCAGACGACCTGAGAGGTCTGGGTGGGTCATAGTGTAGCAGCAGATCAGAAATGTATTTTGGCCCTAAACCGTTTAGTGATTTATAAACCAGCAAAAGTATTTTGAAATCAGTTCTTTGAGGCACTAGAAGCCAGTGTAAAGACTTCAGAACTGGAGTGATGCGATCCACTTTCTTGGTGTTAGTGAGGACTCGAGCAGCAGCGTTTTGAATCAGCTGCAGCTGTCTGATTGATTTTTTTAGGGAGACCTGTAAAGGGTGGGAATCACAGGGTACCTTACGATACGATATACAATACATGGCTCACGATACCAATATCACAATACAGCAATTCTATGTTAATCAGTATATTAATAGACAATCCTATAATGTTACATCATGATTTTGGTTTGTCGTAGATTTCCTAGGTGCAGATTCTACCAATCAAGGAATTTTCAGGGAGACCGGGATGGTGCAATATGAGTACAAAATGGCTGTGAAAAGGTTAAGTTCAGTTCCTCTTTGGCTTGTTAACTTACAGTATGTTCAAGTTTCCCTCTTTAATGTGTTGAGCGCCACCTAGCGGAGCCATGAAGTAGCAACGCTGGGATCAGACAAATCTATTAAAGGCACCTTATTTTATTAAATAAAATATCAATACTTGGCGCCAGCGTATCGATTCACATTGCACGAAGGAGAACGATATATTGCCGTATAGATATTTTGTTCCACCCCTAATTGACAGTAAGTATTAGGGCAGGTTTGTTACAGAAGGTTGCACCTAACAAATTCAAAGGTTATATCTTGGTAATAAATGAAATCACTGTGCCTTAAAAAGCCCAAATGTTACCTTGTATACCTAGAAAATAGAGTTACTATCTGGCTTTTTAAAACAAGATTTCCAAAACCCTAAACCTCTCCTTTTAAGATGCACGGATAAAAGGACAGCAACTAACTCTCCTTACATTTTATCAGCCGTCACTAGTGCAGAATGTAAAATCAGTAACACAACCTTGTTGTCTTGTTTACCCAACATAAATTACCTCCGAGCATCGTCTTGTTAATCAAGCTGAGAACACACAGATTCTACACATACAGTAGGTGTAATACACACATGCATGCACACGTGCACATACATATACACACACACACACACACACACACACACACACACAATAAAAGACTTGCTTCTCACACTTCTGCAAAGTCAAACTAAAATATTTTGTCCATAAATGCCTGGGGACCTGAAGCACTTTGCATGTCATATAAAATTTCATACGCTGCCTAAAATCAGTGTAACAGAGGCCATAAAAAGCCTCATTCAATCACAAAGGAACACTGCGTTCCACAATATCTCACACGGATTGATGCAGGATAAATATAAAGTGCAGCAGCAGATTTGTTTTACATGTAGTAGTAGCTGAATGAAAAATACACAAAAAACTGTTGTTTGCTGTGGAAACTGATTACTTCACTGTATTGAGTTTTTCTTTATTTTATTTTACAAATACTGGCCAATAAATTCTACTGAAGGGCAGGTCTGGCATGGCCATAGTGGGATTTGTAATATCTGATGGACGTCGGCCTACTGGGCTATAGGACCAAAGGGAATTTTTCAGGTTAGTGAGAGGTTGGAACAATGGAGCGTTGGAGAAATGACATGGCACCGGTTCTTTCATCACTACAGCAAAGACTGAAATGTTGTTGAAAGCTCTGAAAAAGATAGTAGACCTTGATATTTTTGTCAGGCTGCTGAATTAACGTATTTATTATGTCTCATACTAGCATTAGCCATTCTTTCCAATACTAAACTGACTTATGTTTACATTTTCCTCACCAGCGACCTCTTGTGGTTGTGAAATTGACTACTATCTAAAAAGACAGAAGTAGCATTAATGTGAGCTGAAGTAATAATATTTACATTCTGTTAATCACAATGAGCGACAAAATCCCCCTTTAACCAAGAGGTTTTAGGTCCCACAACTTAACCAGAACTTAACCACACATATGGCAGATAAGAAAACATTAATTAGGTACTCATGTCAATGGTTTATGACTAGGGTTGGGTACCGAAACCCTGTGCCAATATGGCACTGGTTCCTAAATGATCGGTATCTACCGGACCGAGTGACAATGCAGATTTTGGTGTCTCCTTTCAGTGCCACTTAAATATCTGCGCTGTCCTCTGGTGCGGCAAAACGGACCTACCGTTAGTTAGTAGCTAGCTTAAATACAGTGAAAATGCTTAAAGCTAAACGGTCTAAACTGTGGCTGTATTTCACTGGAAAAGATTTCAACACCGGGATGTAGAACAGTCTACTGCTAAACACACAGCGTAGACTAGCTACACTTTGAGACACCATGGTCACTGTTGGAGTTGTCTGATAAATAACACTGACGGGATTTCATTGTGCATTCAATGGTACCTCATAAAGTCATGGTGCATTCAAGTCCAACTCAAAAAACTCAAGCTGTTGTAAAATACACGTTTGCCATGCAGAGTTTCTGCTTTTTGTTGTGTACCAGCAATTGAGTGGTAAAAAGGTTACAGTTATTACATTTTAAATACATTATTTAAATTTGACAGTATGGCTTAAACAATAAACCATTCTTTAATTTCGCTGACTGACGTTTTGTATTGGTTCAGGCACCATTTTGGCACAGTCACTATTTTGAAAGTATCTTTTCAGAACTGGTGTCGGACAAAACCCAAATGATACCCAACCCTATTCATGACAGTCATATGGGTCATTTTAGGGGAATATCCATCCATCCGTCCAGCTTCGTCCGCTTATCCAGTATCGGGTCGCGGGGGTAGCAGCTCCAGCAAGGGACCCCAAACTTCCCTTTCCCTTACCACATTAACCAACTCAGACTGGGGGATCCCAAGGCGTTCCCAGGTCAGGTTGGAGACGTAATCCATCCACCTAGTCCTGGGTCTTCCCCGAGGCCTCCTCCCAGCTGGATGTACCTGGAAAACCTCCCTAGGGAGGCGTCCAGGGGGCATCCTTACCAGATGCCCGAACCACCTCAACTGGCTCCTTTCGACGCAAAGGAGCAGCGGCTCTACTCCGAGCTCCTCACGGATGACTGTGCTTCTCACCCTATCTCTAAGGGAGACGCCAGCCACCCTCCTGAGGAAACCCATTTTGGCTGCTTGTACCCTGGATCTTCGGTCATGGCCCAGCCTTCATGACCATAGGTAAGGATAGGAACGAAAACTGACCGGTAGATTGAGAGCTTTGCCTTCTGGCTCTGCTCTGTTTTTGTCACAATGGTGCGATAAATTGAATGTAATACCGCACCCGCTGCGCCGATTCTCCGACCAATCTCCCACTCCATTTTGCCCTCACTTGCAAACAAGACCCCAAGGTATTTAAACTCCTTCACTTGGGGTAAGGACTCATTCCCTACCTGGAGAAGGCACTCCATCGGTTTCCTGCTGAGAACAATGGCCTCAGATTTAGAGGTGCTGATCCTCATCCCAGCCGCTTCACACTCAGCTGCGAACCGATCCAGTGAGTGCTGAAGGTCACAGGCCGATGATGCCATCAGGACAACATCATCTGCAAAAAGCAGCGATGAGATCCCAAGCCCACCGAACTGCAACCCCTCCCCACACTGACTACGCCTCGATATCCTGTCCATAAATACTGCAAACAGGATTGGTGATAAGCGCAGCCCTGGCAGAAGCCAACCCTCACCTGAAACAAGTCAGACTTACTGCCGAGAACCCGGACACAGCTCTCGCTTTGGTCATACAGAGATTGGATGGCCCTGAAAAGGGACCCACTCACCCCATACTCCCGCAGCACCTCCCACAGTATCTCCCGGGGAACCAGGTCATACGCATTCTCCAGATCCACAAAGCACATGTAGACTGGTTGGGCATACTCCCAGGCTCCCTCCAGGATCCTTGTGAGAATAAAGATCTGGTCCATTGTTCCACGACCAGGACGGAATCCGCATTGTTCCTCTTCAACCCGAGGTTCGACTATTGGCCGAACCCTCCTTTCCAGCACCTTGGAGTAGACTTTACTGAGAAGTGTGATACCCCTGTAAGTGGCACACACCCTCTGATCCCCCTTTTTAAACAGGGGAACGACCACCCCAGTCTGTCACTTCTTAGGCACCATCCCAGACTTCCACGCAATGTTGAAGAGGCGTGTCAACCAAGACAACCCCTCCGCACCCAGAGCTTTAAGCATTTCTGGGTGGATCTCATCAATCCCTGGGGCTTTGCCACTGTGGAGTTTTTTTAACTACCTCAGCGACTTCCACCAGGGAAATTGACGACAATCCCCCATCATCCTCCAGCTCTGCCGCTACCATAGAGGGCGTATTAGTCGGATTTAGGAGTTCCTCAAAGTGCTCCTTCCACCGCCCTATTACCTCAGTTGAGGTCAACAGCGTCTCATCCTTACTGTACACAGCTTGGATGGTTCCCCGCTTCCTCGTCCTGAGGTGGCGAACGGTTTTCCAGAAGCAACTTGGTGCCGACCGAAAATCCTTCTCCATGTCTTCTCTGAACTTCTCTCACACCCGCTGCTTTGCCTCTTTCATGGTAGAGGCTGCAGCCCTTCGGTCCCTTCGGTACCTTGCAACTGCCTCCGGAGTCCTCTGGGATAACATATCCCGGAAAGACTCCTTCAGTCGGACGGCTTCCCTGACCACCGGTGTCCACCACGGTGTTCGAGGGTTACCACCCCTTGAGGCACCACTCAGGTTCAATGCCCCCAGCCTCCACAGGGATGCATGAAAAGCTCCGCTGGAGGTGTGAGTTAAAAGTCTGTCGGACAGGGGCTCTTCCAGACGTTCCCAATTTACCTGCACTACCTGTTTGGGCTTACCAGGTCTGTCCAGAGTCTTCCTCCACCCCCTGACCCAACTCACCACCAGATGGTGATCGGTTGACAGCTCCGCCCCTCTCTTCACCCGAGTGACCAAAACATACAGCCTCAAATCAGATGAAACGATTATAAAATCGATCATTGACCTTTGGCCTAGGGTGCTCTGGTACCAGGTACACTTATAAGCATCCCTATGTTCGAACATGGTGTTTGTTATATACAATCCATGACTAGCACAGAAGTCCAACAACAGAAAACCACTCTGGTTTAGATCAGGGAGGCCATTCCTCCAAATCACGCCTCTTCATGTATCTCCATCATTACCCACGTGCACGTTGAAGTCCCCCAGCAGAACTATGGAGTCCCCCACTGGAACCCCATACAGGACTCCATTCAAGGTCTCCAAGAAGGCCGAATACGCTGAACTCTTGTTTGGAGCATCTGCACAAACAACAGTCAGAGTTTTCCCCCCCACAACCCTACAGAGGCGACCCTCTCGTCCACCAGGGTAAACTCCAACGTAGCGGCGCTCAGCTGGGGGCTTGTGAGTGGGAAAAGTATCCCCACACCCGGGCGGGTGTGGGGATACTTTTCAGTACGAAGACTTTCTTTCTAGGTTATATGTTTGACCAGGCTATTCATTTAAGTGTGGTGTAGACAAGTTTTATTGAACAGCTCCAGTGATATCAGTCTGTAAAACCTGCATGATGTCCTAAAAGCTTTTTCAGAAGATTGATTCAGAATCAGAAGATTCAAATTGAAACACAATAAGGGATACTAGCAGGTTTAATGGCAAAATGTCCTCCTTTTCACCTTTCTCGTTTCCCTTCCTTCTCTTCCCTACTCATTTATTTCTCAGGTCCTCTCCTCCATTTCCTCCGCTCTGTGAGCAGTGTAGTGACCTGGACCGTGCAGTGATTGCCTCTGCAGTTCAATGCGGGGGTCTCATTTCCGAAGCCCCATGACTATTCCTGGAGGTGCAGCTTCACTGTGATTGATGCTTTATAAAACCTTTTTTACAGTTGTGACATTTCAGGGGAAAACAAGCACGGTCTGAACTTCCCATCTGCCGGGTCCACCTGCCTGTACCTTTCTCTCCACTCAGCATAATCTCTCCCTCGCTTACCTATTTGTTCATTTTTGTTCGTTCCTCACCTCTGAACTACTTTTTACTTCCAGTGGTTTCCTCAATCTTTCACCTTCTTGTCTTCTCCCATTATAAATCCATATCCTTTCAGATATCTTTCACTCCTTATATTTCATAGATGTGTAATTTAGTGATATGAAATAGGATGGTTGATTATTTTTCTCCCGGTTTAGTATTATTTGTCGTCTTTCGCTGCGGCTCAAAGTCCTGTGAGCTGGAATGAGCTAGAAACACGAAACTTGGCCCAATGACTGGAAATGATGTGCAATAGCATCCCAAGAAATATTAGCCCAATCAAAAAAGTGATTTTTGAAAAAAAATTAAATGTGCCATATGAAAGCGTTGCTTTTGTTTTCCTACTGTGGTACATTTGCATGCCTCAGGCTTGTACTACGAAGCAAGATTTGGCGTTAACGAGGTAACTTCAGGTTCAACCCAGGGTTTTGTGTATCACGATGGTGGATCACTTTTTACCAGGTTAAATCGCAGTGATAACTTATACTGAACACCTAACCTGCTCGGGAGCATCAACCAGTGTAAAAGCATCGCCTACTGACCAATCAATACTCAATTGATAACAGCATCACCATTCTTAGAAGATCCGGTGGAGCTTGGTGCGCGGAGAGAGAGAGGTGCGCTCATAAAAGTTAAAACATTTAGAGACCAACAACCCCGTTAACATTCCCTGATTGGTATTTTTATGAAAGATATAGATTTTCAGCGGAGGGAATTACGTATAGGCTAATTGTCGGCTTCTTGAGCCGTGTTTTGCCAATGCGCACATCGGTTTGATTTGCTTTTATATTTGTTATTTGCTCTCACGATCGCTTACCACTGCCAGGGTTGCAACTGGAATAATAGGCTAAAGCAATGACAGTTTATGAAAAGCACAAGTGTAATTGCGTTGGTTATTTTTTTGCCAGCTTTCCTTCTTGGGTTAGGAAGCAGTGACTGTATTGCGGTTTGCCTGTAAAACCGTGTCTGTGTTCTTCATATTTATGAAGAATTATAGTTTGCTCTTCTTGTGTAAAATATGCGGCTCTGGTAGATGTTTGCGATTGGTCATGCTGCGCAAACACCGCCTCTTTTATGTGAAAGCGTGCGTCGCTGGATTGGGAAACCCTGGGTTGATTGAACTAGTTGTTAACCACAGTCGTGACACAGCCTATGCGGGACCGCGGTTGTTAGGTGGTTAGGTGAAGCCGGGTAACTGAAATTAATCCAGGGCATGTTGATCTTGATTCGTAGTACAGACCTCTAGACAAAGGTGTTGGTCAAGGTAGCCTACAGTCTTCCTCCCTGCTTTCTGCGCAGGTGTGTTTAGATTGAGCAACTTTGACCATGACTGTTTCTGCAGTCTGTGTTTATTCATCAGAAACAGCCAATGCATCGACTACCAATGCATATGTCATATCAGATTTACTATGAGTACCAGTTTCAAACCTGTAAATAGCATTCACATCAACATCAAAGTTATGATTCTAATTGGGAATCTTAACTTTCCTGAGAGTTCAGGGTTCTGACTTGGTCCTTAACAATACATAAGTGACAGAAGACCACACCAATATGGATAGCAGACCAAAGTCCATTGTACAAGGCAATTAAACCCTAATTTTGAGTGTTTTGCTGTAGGGCTGAAACGATTCCTCAAGTAACTTGAATAATTTGATTACTAAAAATCCTTGATGCAAAATTCTTTGCCTCAAAGCTTCATTTAATCAATGAAACAAATGTTGTACTGCTCACTGTATTTCCGCTCCGATGATTATTACTAGCGCGGATTAAAAAAGTAGGAAGAGAGTTAAAATAGTGAGGGGCTAAGAGACGAGACAGGCTAGAGAAAACGATAGAAAGTTTGGGATCATTTCAAAAGCTCTGTACAGTGTGTCTATTGTAAAATAAAACTAGCTTACCACAATAGCACGGCATCAATGCTACAACATCTCAGTAGAAAACATCCACTTTACTCATCCATGCCACAGAGCCGACCCGACACAAGGTAAAATAAACTTCAACATCTGTATGCAGTCTCTCATCCACCTCATCCAACTACAGCATGCTACTCTGCAAATAGCGCAGTTTTCCAAACAAGCGAAAACGAAAGCTGTTGGTAAACTTAGCTGCTGGTGGAGTCAAACCAGCCCCGCTCTCATGGCTAATTAATATGCACGTCAATGATGTCATTGGACCATGCCGATGATGTCTGCATTCTTCATTCTTTCTAAACTTCACTTAGTATTAGCCTTCTGAAAATAATTCCCCCTGAACAGTATAGTTGAATAGCCCAATTTAGGCAATACAAATGTAGCTTTTTCTGAAAAGGAAACCTCTCTTTTGTATATTTACTATTGCTATTAACTATAAAGCAAAAGTATTTCTTATCTGATTAATCGTTTAAACATTGGATTAATTGGTAGTATACTTGATTACTAAAATAATTGATAGCTGCACCCCTATTCTGATGACATGAGTATTTTGCAAGTAGTAAACATGGGTTCCTTTTACATAACATTCATCCCATATGACATTAACGCAGAATTAGACCAGGGGTGGCTAACCATGTGCCATGCCAACCAAACATCTCATCAGGAGACCTTGCCAATGAGCTTGTAAATATTTCAGACAGGGAAATCTGCATGTTTATGACATTTGGATGACTAATTGTTTCTGGGCTCATTAATCTCAGTGAGAGTTTTCCCTTGCTGGTTTCTGATCTGGTACATGTCTCATTGAGCATAATATTGATGTTGAAAATCCTCAGCCCAGACAAGCACTTAGAATCAGGCATTTAAGTCACAGTATTGCTGTACCTTCTTATTCTACCGGGCTTCCCGTTGGCCAGGTCTACATTGATCAAAACATTCTGCAAAACGTTTGAAGCAGAAAAAACTGGCCTCCTTAAGTGATATTGGCAGATCTGTTTAAGATCAAGAGATTAAAGCTTTCATAACAACCTCTGCAACAATGTCCATACAGTCATGCACTATGGCATGTGTAACATGCCTGCAGTGTTTCATTGTCTTATGAACTGTGTTGTAGGTAGTTTGGACGACTGAGCAGATGACCTTTACACAAGGTAATGTATGGTGATATATGGTCCCAGTATGTCCAGCATATGAGAGCGCTATTGAATAGCGGGTGGGTGGATTTGACATTTGGTTCTTTTGGCCAAGTGTGAATTTGCTCAGGCCATATAACACCCTATGAACATGGTAGGTCAAGGTGAAGTAAGACAGAAGATTGTGACTGTCAAGCAGTATCTGCCATACACTGCCAAGAACAAGTTTATGTGTTTTCTGGGTATGGTTAGCTAGTGGAAGAACTTGTCTCCAGTAGTGAAAACATCTTAGGGGTAAAATAATCCTTGTTTAAATCTGATGTTTTTAGCTAGCTGCAGGCACTGTGTTAGCGTTTCAGTCCTAATTTACATATTGTGGCACCGATTATTTTCCCCTCCAGTCGGTGTGTATGACACAATGCACCCTGTGTCAACCAAAGCCATGTGCATAGCATACCTTCTGCTTACTGTAGATGTTAGTCTCAAAGTTAATGAAAAAATTCAAACACAATTATTTTACACACGGAGCCTATGTATCTAGCCTGTTTATGCTGTAGACCAGTGGTTCCAATAGTGGGGTCCAGGGTACCCAGCAAAAAGGGAAATCATGTATTAACACTATAATTCCATCTATAAGTAACACAATGACATAATGCAAGACAATTTTAGTCATTGGCTTTCTACACTTTGTGATAAAACATCTAAAAGCTAAAATTCTATCAGATGGGGGCCCCTAGGACGAAATCTTCTCAAATGGGGGTCTGTGGTCTAATTTGTGTCAAAAAATAATTAAAAAGGTTTGGGAACTATTGCTGTAGATTAGTAGTAGTGACACATCTGGTCAGTCTGTGTTTAAGCTCCACATAAATGTTGAACATGTAGGCCCAGCTGCTTTGCTGCTGCAGGAAATAAGGGTGTGGTTTATGTAGATGTTTTTTCCAATTTATACAAGTCAAATTGTATAATGGTATTATATCTTAATGGTCCCAACAGCTACAATTTATGGCCCTCTACTGTAGCATTACATGGTTTGCTACAATGGCAATTCTGTATGGGTCATACAAACTCTGCCCAGGTTTTTTTTGCCTGTTACCTGAAGTCTATTGCTCTGTCATGTGCCCTGTTGTCTCCCTCCCCTCAGACAGGTGGGGTCTTCTTTTCTCTCAGGATTCTGTGCTCTTCTTCTCTCTGAATTAGCTAGGCTTCCTCTATCATACAAAGTAGACTGCAATCAACAGCCTGCCCACCCTGATCTTGGCTCAGATCCTGTTGCATCCCTAGCCTTGCATAATAGGGGGTCTCTCTCAGGGAAATGTATCCTTTTATTCTTGTGACCCTTTTCACTTCGATACCTTTAGACAATTAATATGTGTGTTCCTATTGCATCTAAAGAACCATGAAGACTAGACAAGTCATATTAATACTGTGGTAAAGAGAAGCTACACACTGGATATTGAGCAATTTGGGATTGTGACTTTTACATAACAATGACTTGAAGTCCTTTTCAAATTCCTCATTTTAGCTGGCAGTTAGCACTGTAAAATCAGTGCTCATTGTCCCAATCCCAACACACCCCTCTGTTTTACAGATGGCTAGCTTTTTGTAGCACTACTAGCTATGTTTCCAAAGGGACTTTGGTAGAGCACATGTGCGTGTGCATGTGTGCATGTGTGCGTGTATGTGTGTGTGTGAACATATGTCACTGCCATGCTGCCAGTTCTAGGTAGTAAATTCTCCATCATGACTATCCGTATGATTAAATAGAGGGTATCTGGCCACATCCATCATGACACATAATCACTGAGAAGGTCACACAGGTCATGGACTAGGGGAGGAAGCTAATGGAGTAGGTACATTCAGTGTGAGTGCATTACTAGATAACCACATGTTGTGTATATTGAATAAAAGCTCTTATATCCACTAGTTGTAATTAGTCCATAACCAGACATTGAATAAAGTGAGGTGGTGATTAGTATGTTAATGCTTATCGCGCCAACCCAGTGATTTACAGTAAACTAGTGACTAATAGTGACCATGAGCATGCTTATTTGTAAAGAAACTGCATCTTGTTTACATACATTTTGACTACTGAAAGTTAAGAGTACTATCAAAGTGCATTAAACTGCCTTGCACTTCACTTAGCTATGCTGAAGGCTAACCCAAGGCAAATAATTTTACTGGGATTCTTCTGGAAATGTGTCCTTATTAATAACTTGTTCTATGTGAAACTTAAAAATCTTCTGCTCTCTTCAGTACAGAGACAGAGTGCATTTAAGTCCCGCCCTTACTGGAGGGGAAAATAACTCTCCGCTCTCCATTGACTTGTATTACATGAAGGTGCCTCCTTGTCAATTCCGTCTGCTAGCAAACAACAGAAAAATGCCTAAAAGCTGGTGGTGGGATGCACGACCAACATAGTAAATACACGTAACTAAGTTTCTGGTTCTGGTAGACAAGGGGTAAAAGAATCCTTGCTTAAATCTGATGTTTTTAGCTAGCTGCAGGCACTGTGTTAGCGTTTCACCCCTAATTTGCATATTGTGGAACTGATTGTTTTCCCCTCCGGTGGGTGTGTATGACACAATGCACCCTGTGCCTATAAAACAATACACCATATTTTGGTATTTACCAAAGCCATGTCCATAGCAAACATTCTGCTTACTGTAGATGTTAGTCTCAAAGTTAATGAAAAAATTCAAACACAATTATGTTACACACGGAGCCTATGTATCTAGCCTGTTTATGCTGTAAACCAGTGGTTCCAATAGTGGGGTCCAGGGTACCCAGCAAAAAGGGAAATATTGTATTATCACTATAAGTCCATCGATAAGTAACACAATGACAATGCAAGACAATTTTGGTCATTGGCTTTCTACATTTTCTATAATAAAACATCTAAAAGCAAAAATCCTATCAGATGGGGGCCCCTAGGACGAAATCTTCTCAAATGGGGGTCCGTGGTCTAATTTGTGTCGAAAAAGAATGTAAAGCTTTGGGAACTACTGTTGTAGATTACACTGACACTTAAGTACCCCTTGTCAAAAATGTTGCTCCATGTTGGGGTTGCGGTGAGTAAGGGAAGACCTTCCCAATAAATTGTCAGCTTCTTGTGCTTTCTGATATTGGCTGAATCTGTTGATAGTAAAGATAACATTTTATGAAATCCCGAAGCACTGCTAACCTGCTCGCTATAATCTTCTGCCTTCATCACAAAGTTGAAAAAAAGAACCTAATCAAATACTGTGGGTTACGTTATTAAAGCCTGATAAGCCCTGGTGTATGACAACTAAAAGTCAATTCCTACTATGGCAGGACCGCCATGCACCACAGTAACAATACATGTCAGGAAAGCGAGGTTTGGACCCAAAAATGCAGAGTAGAGGATTTATTTAACAAAAGACTTACAAAAGAAGGTCTCCTGAGGCAGGCAGGCAGCCAGTCAAAACCAAGACAAACCAAAACTCAAAAACCACTAGAAAACCAGAGGACATGAAAAGGGAAAAAAAAACCGGAAGAAGAGACGCAGGGAACAACAGGGAGGGAAGACAATGAACCGACAAGAGACAAAGACAGCACAGAGACTATATCATCAAGGAAACGAGGGTGAAACAAGGGCCAGTTGACACGAGGGCTCAGGAACAAGTTAAAAACATCATGGCGGGGCAGACAATCACAAAGGTGGGAAAACACAAGGCAGGAAGTAAAACAAGACATGGCAAGGGAGAAACTGAGACTACAAAATAAAACAGGAAACTGAAGCATAACCATACACAAGGATGAAAACAAGGTAACATGTAACAGAGAACACAAGAGACAGTAAATAACAAGGAACCAGGGAATATATTAACACAATAAACCAGAAAAACTATACACACAACCATAACAACATGTTGCTGAAGGAACATGTGAAGGAAGAGATCCATGACCAGCACAGAAGTCTAACAACAAACAACGGTTCGGGTTTAGATCAGGGAGGCCGTTCCTCCCAATCATGTCTCTCCAGGTGTCTCCACACAGGATTTAGAGTCTCCAAGAAGGCCTAATACTCAGAGCTGCGGTGCATACGCACAGACAATAGTCAGAGTTTTCTCTCCCACAAGCTGTAGTTGTAGGGAGGCGACCCTCTTGTCCACCGGGGTAAACTCCAACGTAGCGGCGCTCTGCCGGGGGCTTGTGAGTTTTGATTCATAAGTTTTTTTAACCATTCTTAGTCGGGCCCTCGCCTGAGACTACTTTGTCATGGAGCCCTACCAGAAGCACCAGGCTCCAGATATATAACCACAACGTTCCACTTCCGGGATTGCTCCAGTGCTGCCGGAAATTACGACTGATGTCCTCCATTTCGGCCGGATGTCCGTTACCTTCCGCTTTCTTTGTGTTGGAATTTTAAACTCTGGTCAATTTATGAGGACTATGGTTAACTGCTCCTCAGATCTGTGCAGGGTGAATCCAGAAAGCTAGCTAGATATCTGTCCAATCTGAGTTTTCTGTTGCACGACTAAAACTACTTTTGAACGTAAACATGTTCCACCAAAACAAGTTCCTTTCAGAGGCTATTTTGCAGAGACGATTGTGATTGGTTTAAAGAAATGCCAATAAACCAGAGCATGTTTTCCTCCCATCCCGGAATGCTGTGTGGACTAGCCAGACAGCAGCACTGTGGAGGAAGGTCTGGCAATGCGAGACAAGGCTCCAGACAACAAAGCATTTAGGTTCATAAGGACACAAACCTAAAAGGTGATGGTTCCCGGAGAGAAAACGGCTGTGGTTAGTTATTATTTATTATTGTAAACCCTGCTCAAAAAAAAGAAAAACATTTTAGTTTCTCTCCATACAGTACCAACTTGGATCTCTTGTGGTGGCTTTGAACAGGAAGCAGCATCTCAGCGTTCTATTAATAGGCTTGTCCAAGTGCCCCATCTGGACCGTTTTGAAAAAACAGGTGACAAGCACATGTAGGTCAATGTTGAGAATTCATGCATACTTCTGTCCTGGAGAGGAGCCATGTTTTTCAGACGTGACTGTTTTCTCACCTGCAGTGGCAGTCTCCTTCCATACACTCTCTTCTTAAGTGCATGTGATTAAGTATGATCCTCAGGGTGTGATTCTATGATGGGGGTGCAAGATGTACTCAACATGCCCTTTACACATGACCACACACTTAAACAGTTCCTGAGCTGAAAACAGACCACTAAATCAGAATTAACTCAGAATCTTCTTGTTCCTGGACTGTGCAGTATGTGTAGATTTGTAAATGTGATAAATGTCTTTAAGATATCACCAAGATAAAAATCAAGATAATCAATGGAAGATTCAAAGCAACTATATCCAAGGTAATATGAGGTATATAGAAAAGGTACAAGGTTCTGATGTACAGTTGTAATGTGGTGTTCATAATTAGATGTACACACTCAGAATGAAAACAAGATTTCTCTAAATAAAAATAATCACTGACAACTAGCGGATGCTGTCACTCTATATTAGTGTCAAGGTTTTACATGTTTACAGCAGCTATTTCCAACAATCAGGTGTACACAGTGACTTGTCACGACCCCCTGTCACAGGTTGTAAATGTCTATTAGCTGCGACCGCTTTAACAAAAAAGCAATATTTCATCCTTTCATTGCTTCAGTGCAATACTTTATACATCTAGTCTCAGCCTGTACTCATGTACCATACGTTCGAAAAGCTACAAAACGATAAGGGATTTTTCACAGTACAAAGTCCTGCTATATACTCCGTTGCAGTCAACCCGGTCTCACGCCAGTTCGTGAAATGGTCACGTTATTTTTATTTATTGATACGTGTACAGGTCACGATTTTCTCGTTTATTTTGTGTACAGGTCACAAATTTAATTTTGTGTACAGGTTACGAATTTAATTTCGTGTACAAGTTATGAATTTCATTTTGTGTACTGCCACGGGGATATTAAACGCCACAAGCCGGCAACAACAACAACTGACGGACCGCCACACGGGGATGCGTTCCCCGGGCGCACAGACACGATCCGCGGTCTCTGTGGCACGCAACAACGGGGACATGAAACGCCACAACAACGGGACGGTTGAGGTTTGGAAAAAAAAGAAATGGGAAAGGAACCGTCACACGCCGGACACGCCGACAACAATGGGACAGTTGTGGTTAATAACTCGGAAAAGAACTGCAACACGCGGGATGCGATCGCCACTCTCCGTGGTGAAAGTCCTGTGTTGTTTGACCCATCCACCACCCCGACTAACCTCCCTACGCGGATCTTTGGCTTTTAATACTACTCCCTACCGTTGTTGTGCTGTGATCACGAAATATGCTTACCATTTAAATACATTAAATTAAAATTCGTAATCACTATACGAAAAAAACTACATATTCGTGTCCTGTTCACGAATCAATAGATTCAATAACGTGACCATTTAACGAACTGCCATGAGACTGGGCTGTTGCAGTAGATCCAGCTTCAACAAATTCAAAAAAATTAATATTTTTTTTTAACATTAAAGCTTCAAAACATGTTCTAGTACACGTATCTTTGTTATGGAGAAGTAGTACTTTGTACACTACCCATAATCCTAAAGCATAACGGCAATGTCTCTGATCGGTGGAGCTTGCTGTTACAATGGAAAGGTTTACCATAACCTATTATGGGTGCGCTAAAATAATTAGGACAGATTACCTCCCTAAGTATATTTGAAATAGCTAGCTAATATTTAAAAGAATAATGAAATTCTGGAACTTTCTGTATTCATTCATCCAGAGTGCTGCTGTGCACTGAACACTGAACACTTTATGTCACAACCGTTGGGGGACCATGGGTTATTTAAGTTGATCAATAATCACACACTTTCCTGTATTGAATTCTGAATTTTGGACACTGTTCTGGTTTTCTTTATTATGTTGCAATCATACTTTTGACATATTTTGATAGTTTTTAGTTCATGCTTGCCTTATCCTTATTTTATGATTGCTTGGTCTAGTTAGTTTCAGATAACACAGCAGCTGTTACATTTGTTGGCAGTTTTTTTTTAAAACCAGAGCAGTGTGAATGAACATTATAAAATATTAAAATGGACAGTATCCACCTAAGACACTTCCAGACACTTAGGAAGCATTCAGTAAGCTTGAGGCTAGTCTCACATTAGCAGACCTACTCCCACAGCGCTGCGGAGGAAGGTCTGGCAACAGGAATATACATTTCTGGATAAGAGGAAAAAACGATCAGGGGTTGTTTGCATTTCTTTAAACCAATCACAATGTTTTGGTGGAACATTTGCACCACGCAAAGGAAAACGTCACATACAATATTAAATGAAGTTAACTGTTCACACAATACAGTAACGTGAGCTGTTTAAATTAGCTGAATACATGGTTAAACATAATGTGCTCTTACTTATGTATTGTCGTGTGTATTTTGTCCATAGCAAATCCCTGCCAATAGGTCCCAAAAAATCCCAGTTAAGAGAGTAAATGCCGTAAACATATTCTTTGAAAATCTTTACAATCATTCCCCGAAAGAAAGCAGGCCTGCTTTTTGCATTGCATTTTCAAAATTGCTCAGAGGTTCCGGTTAATCTTCCTCGATGCAACCGGAGTTTAAAGTTAACACAAAGAAAGCGGAAAGTGAAGGACATCCGACAGAACTTCCGGAACTTTCTGGTATGTGAACTGTCGTCGATCCAGACTAGCTTGAGGCTGACGGGGAAGGCATTTCCCCAGTTCCAATAACAATGACAAGCGACTATAAATCATGACTTACTTTTGTCACACATCTTAAATAAAGTGCTATTCCTACTGTATGTGTCTGTTTATGTAAAGCTTTATTTATCGTTTACCAGATATGAACCGACATGTGACAAAGTCTTTTCCAGCAAGAAAGCTTGTCTTTTAAGCAAGCTTTCAGTCCCGTTGACCTGCCTTTTGGCACATTGCTCTTCACTAGCATGACAGCAAAAGCAGAGAGAATAGCACAAGAGCAATAGATAGAACAGAGAAAAGGGAAAAGGGCAAGAGACCTAGACAACAATAGACAGTGAAAGAAAGAGAGAGAGTGTTAAAGAAAGAGGCAACCTCCCCCTTCCTCTTTATTCTCCTTTATAACTCCCTGGTGATGGAGAGAATAAAATTTAGATTACCCTTTCTGCTTGACCTGTTAACTCCCAGTGACAGAGAAACAGATTGTAGCTGCAAGATAAGAGGAGAGGGAGAGCATAGGTTGAAAGATAAAGGGGGGGAAGGGAAAAGAAAGGTAAGACGAAGGATGTGGATAACCGAGGTAGGAAAAAAAAATAAAAAAATCGACTGTAATGTAATGACTATGGAAATCAGAAAAAAATATGGAAGAAAGATGAAGAGATAGTGAGGGAGAGATAAACAGACAGGAAAGGAGATTACGGAAAAGATGATGGGAGTGTTGATGGGATTAAATATGTGGATGAGGTGGAGAGAGACAGATGCCACAAAGTAACTATCCCCTCCGTCTCCGTTTCTCTCTCCTGGGAGGAATGTAGTTCATGTAGTCTCTCTCTCTCTCTCTCTCTCGCTCTCTCTCTCTCTCTCACGAACGCATGCACACACACAGGCATGCACGCACGTACAGTGACGTCAAACATGAAGGGCGTACATTTTCATTAGTTGTTGTAAGATGGTGTTATCTTCTATGTTCTTAAAGCGAAAAGGATATAATGTCCGCAACACTGCGTTCTTTTCGCTTTAAGTATTTTCATTTGTCCTGCACCTGCCAGAAGGTGGGATGTGCACACAATTACTTTTATAAATTATATATATTATATAATAATATAAGATTAATCAGCAAAATCTGATAATCAATGAGCCATCTAACCGTCCTGTTGTCCTCGGGTCAAATTTGACCCATTTTCAAAACGTTTGTATATCAGAAATTTGGGTTTCTTTCAACCAAATTGTAAAAAAAAATAAGGTGAATGGTTCCATACAACGCTCCTAACAAGTAAAAATGATCGATCAGTTCACTACTTTCATTGAATTTGGGTGTTTTATTCAATTTTATAGCATTTGAAATTTTTTTTAAAAGAACGTTGAAAAAAGTGACACAAGAAAAACAGGAAAAAAAAACGTCAAAAGCGCAGAAAAAATAAAAAAAATCGACAAAAACATTGAAGAAACTGACAAAAAAGTTTCACCCAGAAAAGCAAAAAGTTGCATGTTCGGCGGGAAGACAACAGAAGGGTTAAGTCATTTATCAAGCAAAAAAGCCAAACATGATCTGGCTTTAGAGGATTTGCTACTTGTTATACAATATCAAATATAAAACTAGCAACCCAAACAGGTTACCTTGGGCTTTAGGAAATTGTAATTTTAATTTTTCACTATTTTCTGACATTTATAGACTAAACAATGAGCTATTAATTGAACGAATATTGCATTAATCACAAATTAAAATCATTGGGCCTCATTCACCAATATCTTCTAAGTTTTCTCTTAAATATGTTCTTAAGAAAGTCCCTAAGAAAAGTCTACGTCGGATTCATGACGTGATCTTAAACAGCAGAATTGTTCGCACCTATGTTCTTAGGTTTGATGAATCCCACGTCTTCGTAATTGAAAGCACGTGCCAGTTGTTCCTAATTAGCATAAGAAAACGCCCCGCAAATTCCCATATAAGGACTTCCTGTGCAGCTCCTGGGAAGCGGGAGACTGCGTTCAAGAGATAACTGTCGGAGTCGCAGATGACTTGTACATTGCAGTGGTGGAGGAAGTACTGAATCTCAATACTTAAGTAAAAGTACAAATAACCAGAGACATATTTACTTAGTAAAAATAGAAGATGTCCACTACCACAAACAAGGCCAGCTGGCTTTTAAAATAAGTTCCTATCCTAACCAGCATAAAACGGAAATATGTTGTTGGAATGCGGTTGGTTTTATTTATGGATGTATTTCAAGACATTTTTTTTTCTTTAAACATGCAAGTAAGCAAATAAAGTGTGTCAAGCAGCGAAAATGGGGAGGAGATATGAAAAGGTCCAGCCAAATAAATAAGATATGAACGCATCTTACGCTGCCTGGCGGAGGACGAAACGACACTGTGGAGAGGCAACTATGATTTAAAAATAATAATAATTTAAAAATAAAAAACAAACATTTTCATTTTCACTTTTACCGGAGGCTGTATTACCGCGGGTCAGCGGTGCTGCGCCCGGGCTCTGGAGCACCGGAGCTTGGAAGCCGATGAAGGATCAGCGGTGCCCACATATATATCGATGGCAACCAAACTTCACTGGTGAGACAAACGTGTGACGGTCAGGAAGACGTTTTGGCAGGGGGAAAAACTGATCAGAAAATGTAACGGAACGTTGTAGAAATGTAGTGGAGTAGAAAATATAGATAATTGCTGCAAAATGTAACAAAATAAAAACCACTCCATTTTGGCCCTATAAATAGCACGATCAATCACCAAATAACACAGGATTTAATCAGTTTAATTGCTGATGTAAATTGCAGTGTTAGTGTTTCTTTGCATACTATGATTTTTTTTCAACAAATGATCAGAAATACATTAAAGTACAATACTATCATTGTACACAACTGTAGAATTAAATAAAATGAAATAAATAAAATTTTGTTCTTAGCTAAGAACAAATCCAAGATAAGAAAACATTAATGAATGTCAGAATCTTGTGTAAGTGGGGTTTAAGAACACATTTCTTCGTAAGAACGGTTGGTGAATGAGGCCCATTGTTAGTTGCCACCTTATCTCCAAAATGTCCTTTTTTAGCCCTGTTCACACTGACGGTTACACACATTGACATCTGAAAGCTGCCGAGCACAATCCCAGTCTGCTGGCTTCTGATCAGCTCTACAGGGGCATTTTCACGATTAGGGCCTTGCTCATTGGCATCTCAAAAGGACTTGACCCAGCCAAAAGGTAAATGCGGTTGGGTTGCTCACTTTTCTAACCTAACCTTTAGATCACCATTGCACAAAATGTTTTCAGTGTGATGAAAGTAAAAAAAAAAAAAAAAGATCTGCTTGGAATAATTAAGAGTTATTCACAAAATCTTCAATTCCTTGTTAGAAATGCATATAATTAAATATACTTCTCTCTCATTTACGAATCCATAATGTATCAAGATCCTAAATTCAAAAGTAACTATATGCCTAATCCCTCACTGAAAAGCCCATTAACAGTGTATGTGAATTTGAGGCTTCAAGTTTCCACATCACTCGTATGTACAGTGTCTAGTTTGGAAACCCTGAAAGGCAAGGAGAAAAAAAAAGTTTTTTCGGGCATTGACGGCCAAAACCAAACCAAAAGAGGCTAACTTGTACATACGAGTTCAACTTTTACTTCTTTATTAGGCTGTTTTGAGGGAGAGACGCTGTGCTGAAGCACTTACGCACAGTGCATGATACAAATGGAATTGGACGTGCAAATGCAGCATGAAAAAAAGTTTTTACCTTCTTAGTTAATAACAAATGTCGACTGTAAAACATAATGGAACTGTGTATAGCAGTGTAGATAGCCTATATTTAGCATAATGGCTTATTAATATTCACTCTCATGTAGTCCGATGATGTCATTCATGTGAATATTAAGTAGCCATGTATTGGAGAGAAAAAAGAGCCCGGTTGCTTTAGCAAGCTACTGAGTTTAAAATAATTAGTTTACTAAGATAAACAGACTACATATCAGATAACTGTCGTTTCAGCTGGTATGCAGAAATTTGCTATTTGTGCTGTGTAATGGCAGCGGATGACAGCAGACTGAAATATTGGTTCTTGTTTATGCCTGTTAAACAGGCCTAGCCAAAGTCTTGGCTTGCTACTCACGGATATTTTATTGCACTTATAGGCAGTGCCCTAACTCACCGGTACCGAGTACCGGCACATCTGATTTTTGTCCAGATGAGTATTATTACTTCTTACTGCATATCGCCACCTTCTGCGGCGAGGTAGGCACCCCTTAACACCAGCAAAACTACGTCTCTCATAGTAGCGTAAAACATCCGTGTTAATATGGATAATTGTAGTGGATGAACATATTATTGTAGCCCCTGATTGCTGGGCACACTGTGCCACTGCCCGACACAGGAGGACACCTGTGATCCAGTGCGTAGCCAACAGCCGGAGCATGATCGGTCCGCCCGGCAGTCCCCAAATCCCACACACCAGACCAGCATGCACGTTGACCGGTGGGCTCAATTATGACAAAAGGATTGCAATGAAGTCGAGATTGTACGCAGCAGTGCAACATACTTTTGCACTGTGCCCTCTGCTTCTCGTCACTAGGGTGTGTGCCAGCAGCTGACTCCACTTGAGCGACACGCAAGCGCGCGCTCCAAATCACTTTCAATTAATCTTCATAACAACACGTTTTTAAGTCATATATTACCAAGACACAGATATAAATATAAATATATATCCAAGACACATGCGATGATCATGTCATGCAACTGCTGAATAAGAGTAGCGGCACCTCTTTTGGTCCAATTCAGGCACTGTTTATAGGCTATAAGATTACCGTTATGTTTACTTCACCGTGGGTGAAGTAAACATGACTATACCCTTATCTTCTAAAGTTACAATCTTTTTTCAGGCTGTTCTCAAATCTCCGTATTTATTTATGTATGCACCACATTGACTGCTGCTGTATAGTACCATGAAGATCTGCATAGGGTGGATGGGTGGGTCGTAAAACACAGGGCTTTCAAGCGGGGGAGCGGAGTTCAAGACTTTCACCTAGAAATTGGGTGTTCCTGGAGTACTACCTATTTAGTGCCTAACCTTAACTGTTGTCGCAGGACAGTCACCTTTTGTCGTCTAAACTTAACTGGAAAGGCCAACAAACCTAACTTTAAGGGATGTGCATCTCTCCCTTATAAGACGATTCAATAAGTATCTAGACGTATGGGCTACGATACTTAACAAGCTAGCCACTTATAACCAAATAACATCCACATCAGCTAGATAAATAAATTAAACAGCCTTCTTGCTGCTGTGATCGTAGAGAGGCAACATGTGTACACTAGCGGCGCCAGGATTTTGATTGTAGGTGGGCCTCCAGAAAACTGGATGGGCCAGTTAAAATAAGCCAAAAAAAAAAACTTGACTCAGTAGCCTACCTGTGTGGCTCTTGTGTCGCTGTCCTCAGCTCAGTCCTGAAGTGGACAAAGACATACACCTTGGCAGTAAGCCTACAAAAAGACTGAAACGGAATTATTACAGCCAGACACTAACGTTAACAGCCGCTTTCCGTCCGGAGGGATTTTTGCAGTTCTTAGAACATAAAATTCCTAGAACCCTTTTTTTCTCGTGTTCCGACTGGACCAATTTGGGGGTTTTTAAGTTCCTCTGGTCGCAGCTCCTGTAACTCTTTCAGCTCCTACTTCAGGGCAGGGTCTTTTCTCTTTTCAGCATGTGAACTTAGGTGAACGAGGGTCGGGTTTCCGTTACAGACAGACCAACAACGGGACAATTTTAACAATTTATTCATCACTAATCTTAACCATCTTATTCATCACTAATTGCACTTATGACAACGTTTTAGGCGAGAAATGTTTAGATTTCGAATATAGGCAGTCTTGCGAAAATTGATGCCGAATTGACAATTTGCTTAAAAGTTTTCGGAGCTCCATGAAGTGAGGCGACAGCCAGCAGGTGCCTGCCCCGGCCGCTAGCTCGTCGCTCGGGCAGTTATGCTCAGAGACCCCGCTGTGAGCTGGAGGTCTCTCAGACCGCTCTCGTAAATAAGAGGCTTTTATTTTTCCCTTACCCCTCCTACCAGTCCCTATGGCCACTTGGCCAGTGGGAATGCAATTGGAAAAAACAGTTTTGGGGGAGAGTAGTTAATAGATCTGTTTAGAAGTGGACCTTTCCTATAACTAGCTACGTTCCTGTAACTACTCGGTCGGAAAGCGGCTAAACGTTAACTGTTGCCTACTTGCCTTGCTGGTGTGAGGGGGTGGCTACGGAAGGACTTGATGGGGAGAGGGCGGCCGAGCAGGATGGTAACTCGTCACTTGTAACCGTGTTACTTAAAATGGCAGAAGTTTCCTCCTCCTGCTCCTTGGAGCGTTTCTTGCTGAATTTAAATGAAAACAACCTGCTTTGCTTTGTTTCATATTAGCTGATAGCTACCGTCTGTGTCTGTCTCATTGAGCTTGCTTGAACAGCTTGTGCGGCAACGTCATTCATTTCATTGGATCACTTGCTGGTGACGATGCAGCCTGTGGGCAGGCTTAAGAGTCCACACGTGGGGTAGAAGCCACTGATTGGCTGAGAAGCTTTCACTCAAAGCTTTTCTCGGGCTGCTTATTGGATGAACTGCTAGAATGAAAATCACTCACTACTCACTATAGGCCTGGGTCAAAATGGGCGGGCCCGGACCTAAAATGGGTGGGCCCAGGCCCACCCGGGCCCAATGGTAGCGCCGCAGGTGCATGTGTATATTTACAGCATATACAGTCTGCAGAAATGTAAATATAAAGACAGCAGGCAGTTATGCATAATCATGTTTGTGACAAGATCAACATCACATCCTGTTTTATGTAGGAATAATCTGGGCTACAGTAATTGTCTTGACAAGGTGTCAAATGTTGGACAATTAGATGTGGTAAATGGCCCTTTAAGGACTGCTGAACATGTTGGCCATATGGGTGGGCCCCACTGAGATCTAACTGTTGGCAAAGGGCCCAACACTCTCATATCATCAGAGAGAGAGAGAGAGAGAGAGAGAGTGAAAGAGCATGTAAATAAAGGGAAAAAAAGTGGGGAACTGTAGGATGAACCTGATCTAATCCCTCGTTTCACACAAAAAAGGATTTTATAGATGACGATATCACATGTGAGAGTGACATACAGATGGCTACAGAGAGGAAGACAGAGCAACAGTTAGATTGGCAGACAGATGGGGGTTGAGAATGCATTCCAGGGATACTGACTCACATTTTTCATATATCAAAGTTGTGCTGTAATATACTGGAAATTAGATCGGGTAATCCCACATAAAAAAAATCTATTGTCTACTGACCTAAATGTTAGAGAACCCTGAATATAAACGTGAAAGTAAGACACAAAATACTTCCAGTAAATCCCACATTTGTGTAGCTTGTCTATCAGTTACAAAGTCACCCACTTTCCTGTCAGGCTCTTGGTCTAAATGATTTTCTCTTGCGGTAAACATTTTTTTTTAGACTGTCTTTAGAGCTCCTCATCATCTGTGACAGTGGCAATTCTTGGCTGTTAGACAGTTGATTTGGCCTCAGGTTCCTTTCTGCAGTGAAGCCTTTGGGAGACGCTTTTGACTCATTTTCACTTGTCAGGTATTGTGGCAGTGATACATGTTACACAAGCCGTCAGAAACTCATGTAGTTTGTACTGGGCTTTTCAAACACTTTTGAGGCTGACTAACTCTAAAAGACTGAAACAGACTTGAAGAAACTTGCTAGCCTAGCAACAATAAGGCTAGAAGGAGACACTCTTTTACTGTTGTGAATAATACGTCATTGTCTGGTCCTTGAATATAATTTAACCGCGGTTTTTTCAAACATTTCTTCCATAAAAAAATACAATCTTATATTCGGGCGAATCCGGTATTTTTAGAACAGTATCTTTTCCATGTGAGCCTCAATGTTAACAATCCATAGATACTAAACAAAAAGACGGTCGAATAGGGAAAACAAAAATTGATAGCGTGCATGTCCAATTGGTAAGCAATTCATCTTTTACATGTAACAATCCCTAATGCATTCAGATCACGTTTTCCCATGATACCAACCTCTTTGCCACTGAGTGGCCATGCATAACCAACAGATGGCTACTATGAAAGGAAAAAGCTGTGATACTGAGGAAACATAAAAAAATATCTTCATAAAGTAAAGGTCATCACAATTGACAATGACAGAACTGTTAGAGGTATCAAAGATCCTCTATACTAAAGACAGCGCATTTCAAGCAGCGCCAATGGTATGAAACGGTACACACTTCCTGTCTCCTAAAGGGGTGTGACTTTGTTTAAAAGTGTAGTGAACGTTGTGTGGATGGATGAATAGTTTTATTTGTATAATTGATTAATAATTTCTTTTGCTAACGTTAGATATTTACACAGCTAAAAGACATATTTAGCAACACGGAGATTAGTTTTGTTTGGACGTTCACAAACTTTAGTTGATGTTAGCTTATCTTTGTTGCCAGCTCTCATGAAAGTTTGGTCCTGAGTAGTCTCGCTTTGCCAGACCCTCCTCCAATGCGCGCTGAAGGAGGGTCTGGCTACTCCACATAGCATTCGGGTATGGGAGGAAAACATGCTCTGGTTTAATGGCATTTCTTCAAACCAATCAGAATCGTACCCTGCAGAGATCTGAGGAGCAGTCGACAATAGTCCTCATTGATACGCTGAATTTAAAATTCCAACACAAAGAAAGTGGAAGGAAACGGAAAATACATGCATCCCGGAAGTGGAACAACAAGGATGTAGACTAGGTCCTTAGACAGAAACATGTCTCAAACAAAGTAAATTTCTCCTGAAAAAAAAAAAAAATATCCATTTTATTGTCAGAATGTTCTGGAGATATGTGGCTTGTGAAAAATGGCTCCAATTTTTACTTTGGTGACTGTGGGGCGAAAGGATCGCTCATAATCTGTGTTCATGTTCACTTCTGCCGTTGGAATCAATACACTCAGGACCTGCCGCTAGTCTCCTAAAGAGGCGCGGCAGTTGCGGAGCTCATGTGACACAGATACAGGAAACTACTCTGATTTGGGGCGTCATGGATCTAAACCGTCTCTAGAGGTATGATGTTGTATGCAGATGAACACATGAAAACTGCATTTAAAATCCTAGAAACCTTGTCTTGTCTCGAAATGACCAAAGTGTAATGGAAACGGGAGGATGAAGGGAAAGGAGGACAGAGCAACACGCTGCATGCCCTGTTTCTTTACCCCTGTTTCTGCTGGCTGCTCAGCTTCAGTGCTCGCAAAGTCAGCTAAACTTGTTTGTACCAGATGATATCACTTCCTATTGCAATCCAGCGTGATCACCACTTCAACTGACAGCAATGTAAGCGGCTACACATGAGAAGTGCTCCGTAATGTGTTAGGGTTTTATTGCTGAACTGCGACCAGGACGCCCACTTTCTTACAGCTAAAATGTGAGACTTGACCTGTCGGCTGTTATAGAGTCTATGAGTTTTATGGCAGCTCTGCAGGGGCACTGGACTGTAGTAAAACTGGGCAGAAGCTATGATTAATATAGTATTTCTCATTAGGTGTAATGATACAAAAAGCACCAGCTAAAATGTAACTGAAAAAAATCCTGAACCCTCGATAAATGTATGGTGTACAGTTTGTAAAGCACTCTTTGGAAAATATGAAAAGTATGATTTATGATTTTGGTTTATATATAACCCTTGTGTTGTCTTCCCGTCAACCATGAACTTGTTGTCCTTCTGGGTCAAAATTGAAAATGAACTTTTTTGTTGTTTTTTTCGACGGTTTTGTCACTTTTTTCAACATTTCTTTTAATTCATGGTCAATAAACCTAATTTATATGTCACTTAATTTTTGAGTTAAAGAAAAAGCAGAAATTCTATATTATTTCGACTAATAGTTAAGATCAAAGGATGTTGAATGGATCACAAGTTGGTACTTGTCAAAGTTTAGTCAGGATACTGTTTTGAAACCATTTAAAGGCATACTATGTAACTTTTCCCTCTTCGGTCCCCCTACAGGTTGTCTCATTGGAATTACAGCTCACGCGGCTGTAATTCCAGCTGTAGTTCCAATGAGACAACCTGTAGCGGGACCAAAGAGGGAAAAGTTACATAGTGTGCCTTTAAACTATTATTTTTGGGCAATTTGGTTGAAAGAAACCCATATTTCTGATATAAAAAACATTGAAAATGGGTCAAATTTGACCCGAGGAAAACACAAGGGCAACCCGCTCTCACTCCAAACTCGTAAAATACAGACAGTAGCTGTCAGCATCTGAAACGCCGAAAAAAAACACCCTTCAGTGTGTTTGTAGAACACACCAGGGAGAGCAGCAGCTACACAGGGTTTAAAGATGACGTAGCACTAAGAGCGACTACGGTAGTGAGCAGTGAAAGGCCGAAAATCTGCATAGGGAGGTTGGTTAGGGTGCTGGCTTGGTCAAACAACACAGGACTTTCCCCCAGGAGACCGGGGATCGTGTCCCACGTGGCACATTTCCTAAACCCAACCGTTGCTTTCTTTTTTTCCTAAACCCAACCGTCCGTTCTTCTTTTCCTAAACCCAATCGTCCCGTTCTTCCTGTGTGTCATGGAAACGTAAACTCACCCATGACCTTTTCCTTAACCTAACTGCGTCAAAAGTGACGCTAATAGTCCCGACCAAGTGCGTTTAGATAAAGCGCGTTTAGATATGACGCTGAAGGAGACTTTTAGCGTCAATAACGACAAAGGTACCTGACCAAGCGTCCGTATTTTACGAGATGGGAGTGAGAATCTTTTGACAAGGGATAACTAAAATTGACATGACTTGGCAGATGTTCACATCTAACCTTTTGTAGGCTTAGTCATTGGTACTTTATTGTATATCCTAATACAATACATTACATGTCATTTAGCTGATTACATTACATGTCATTTAGCAGACGCTTTTTTCCAAAGCGACTTCCAATTAAATTCTTTCAACCTTGAAGGTACAAACTCCAGACAACAAGAAGTGCAAGTACATTAGCTTCAAATAAGCAAAACTACAAAGAGCCATATGAAAGTGCAGCTGTATATATATATATATATATATATAATTATTGTTTTTCTTCTTTTTATTTTAACCAAGGTGCAGTCGGAAGAGATTAGTTTTTGCCTTCAGCAGAAGATGTGTAGGCTTGCGGCCATCCTGATGTCAATGGGGAGCTCATTCCACTATTTAGGAGCCAGGACAGAAAACAGTTGGGATTTCATCGAGCGATTAGTTGTGCCTCGCTGTGAGGGGGCAGCAAGCAGGTTGGCTGATGCAGAGCGGAGTGGGTGGGCTGAGGTGTAGGGTTTGACCATGTTCTGGATGTAAGCTGGGGCTGATCCGTTCGTGGCCCTGTATGCAAGTATTAGTGTCTTGAACTGTATGTGGGCAGTGACTGGTAACCAGTGAAGAGAGAGAAGGAGCGGTGTAGTGTGAGAGAACTTGGGTAGGTTGAAGTCCAGTCGAGCTGCCGCGTTCTGAATGAGCTGCCGGGGCCGGATGGCACATGCAGGCAGGCCATCCAGGAGGAAGTGGCAGTAGTATATATGCTCAGTATGCCGCTTTAAAAAAAATCAATTCCAGTGCTGGTTCCATGGTATCATAATTTTGGATAGTCATCATAGAAATATAAATTGGTCATGTGACAAGGGCGGGGAAGATTGTCAGAACAGGCAGCCAAGTGACAATAGTCTGGTCCAATGGAAATCACAACTGTCTGATTAACAGCACTCTTGTCCAATTTCAGGGGGGGGCGGTGCCCCATGCCCTCGCTTTGATTTTTCTCTGTGCGAAACGAAACCAAACCAAGGGGAAAAATTTGTCTCGCTTTGCCAGACCCTCCTCTGGCTACTCCACACAGCATTCGGGGATGGGAGAAAAACATGCTCTGGTTTAATAGCATTTCTTTAAACCAATCAGAATCGTCATGGGCGGTGCTAAACTCCGTACAGAACCGCTGCAAAATAGTTGTGCGGGAAAAAAACTCAGATTGGACAGATAGTCTAGCTAGCTGTCTCAATTTACCATGCAGAGATCTGAGGAGCAGGCAACAATAGTCCTCATAAATCCACCAAATTTAAAATTCCAACACAAAAAAAGTGGAAGGAAACAGAAAATACATACATCCGGCGGAAATTTGTGCAGCACTGGAGCAATCCCGGAAGTGGAACGTGAAGGATATAGACTACAAGTTTACAAACTCATCAACTGATTCGGACCAAAGCACGGACGGATAGGTGTGAAAACGTCCTAAAATCAAGATAGGGTCTTGTTTTCTGTTCCAAGTGCACGGAATGAACTTGCTGGTTTCTCTGTCTGATTTTAAAGCTGTTATAATGGTGAATGAATTGCTTGGTACTTGTCGCTGTGTGTAGGTATTTTAACATTTCAGGTGAATGTATTTTTTATTTGTTTTCTTGTGATTATTGTTGTTGTCTGTAACTGTTTATGCTGCTGTCTTGGCCATGTCACCCTTGTAATAGAGATATTCAATCTCAATGGGTTTTATCTGCTTACTGGGTAAAATAAAACCATAAAAATGCCTATAATATACATATAATAAAATTATATCATGAACTTTTATGGCAGAATATTGTACTGGATTGCATTAGTGAGTGTTCCCCATTTGTAATCTAGGGAGGTGAGTTTGTTTAAGTAAGCTATTAAGTTCAGTTTGCTGCATCTTCCATTCTGCTCTGTTGACCTCTTTGAGGGCCCAATTATCTGCTTTGGCTTCACACACATGGATAAAAATGAATGTGGGGAAACACACACACACACACACACACACACACACACACACACACACACACAGAGAGCGAGAGAGAGTCATGGCAGACAGAAGAAACACAAGCAAATGCCCCAGAAGCCTCTTCATTGGGTTTTACATCTGAGAGTATTTGACCTGTCTGGTCATTCATTAGCCGTCACTCACCAGGCTGTGGCATCTAACTGCAACTAACAAAACGGAAAACACTGCTCTCCATTAACAGCCTCTTATCCCTGTCATCCACTAAATCATTTCCCCCCCCTACAGACTCCCTGAATTGTCATTGCTTCAAAGCAGTTTCACTTTCACTTTAAATTTTATTGTAATAATATCTCTAAAGAAGAAGTGATAGGCATTTATGTTCCTTTTAAAGGAAGATTTCAACCTACCACAACATTTAATAGGCATGTTGATCTGAAATAAAACTGTTTAGCTTCTATGTGAGAAATTGCACCGCTTTTACATTGGACCTTTTTTAAAGCGTCCTCTTCTGCATTTTATATAGAACAACATGAAAAAGCAGGCTGTTTTATCAGCTCAAATGCACCATCAAGTAATGACAGCTTATTGCTTCCATTGCAAAATAACATGTAGCTTCATAAACTAATAGGAACTTGCATTTTATGTTCAATGACCTTATTTGGTGAAGTGTCTACATGATCCCTATTTCTAAAAAAAAAAGGAGCAATCTGTAATACCAATTGTATGAATTGGATTGTGTTGTTTAATTGCCATGAACAAACCTCCGTTACCACTGCCTTATTCTCAGCCCAGTGACAGCTAATTAAAGTCAACATATTAATTAAATGTTAGAGATTTAAAAGGCTCCCTGGGTGTCCAGGCAAGTCAAGCTGCAACAGAGAGTTACTAGACTGGAGGTAATCCTCAGTTTACATTCACATAAATGTTTCTGTGCACCAGGGGATGTAATATAATGACAATAATTGGATAGTAAAATATTAAGTCTGATCACAATTTGTACTACACACTTTCCATTCAGTTTTTTGTAATACAGTATGCTCTCTTAGCATATCCAGCATAAAGTCTTGTACCATGTCCCTTGTCTGACCCATTTTAATATTTCAGTTTCGCCACTTGAACAGTGTTTTTGTTGTTGCTTATGGGCTTGGCTGGGTATGTGCATGACACAATAAATATCAGCAGCTACTGCTACATAAAAGATGATCCAGTGGTACACAATGTAAAGCGGTTTGGAAAAAAAGTGAGGAATAAAAGTGCTGAGTCAAATAAACAAAATCTAAACCAAGGTAAAGTTTGCTTTTAAAAATTTAAATACATGTATTGGCAACAATTGGAGAAATGATTAATATGAATCATAGGATTTTAAAAATGACATCTGTATGCAACTATAATATTGTAACCAAATCTTAGCTTTCAGCTTTTCCTTTCATGTGATTTTTTACATGACCTCCAATCGGGATGGGTGACAAATTGAAGGAAAAACCTGAATAAATTACTGCAAAAGTGTTAACACATTAAGATAACAAGATAATAAGATAGGGCTCACTAAATGATTTATTGAGTACGGAAATTATCATATGTTATGGCCTTAACGGTCTCCAAATTTTAACCCAACTGAACACCTATGCAATTTTGGATTGACTGTAAGACAGCACTGTCCATTATCAAGATGCCAAATGGGGGAATATTTCTTTTGGAAAAATGCTGACGTGGAAGAATCTATGACAAGGCGCACTGGGACTGTTTTGGAAGAGCGGGCAACCTATGCTTCATCATGTTCACTTGCACCTAGTCTCGCATTGCCAGACCTTCCTCCACAGCTCTGCAAAGGAGGGTCTTGCTAGTCTGCACAGCATTCCGGGATGGGAGAGAAACATGGTTTCACTCTGGTTTATTCACATTTCTTTAAACCCATCACAATCGACATGGTCGGCGCCGCACAGAGCCTCAGTGCCACTGCCTCTGGAAGGAACTTGTTTTGGTGGAAGGTGTTTGTTCAAAAGTTGTTTTAGTCGTGCAGATTGGACAGATAGTCTAGCTAGCTGTCTGGAATTACCCTGCAGAGATCTGAGGAGCAATTAACCATAGTCCTCATAAATCCATCGGAGTTTCCGGTGGCAACGGAGCAATCGTGGAAGTCAAAGGTCGTGGATATAGTCTAACTTCCACCAAACCTCTTATTCATTTCTGATTCTTTTCAGTTGCCTGTATTTGAGCTGCACACAACTTAATTACACTGCTGTGCAAAGGAGTCTGATTTTCTCACCTCAAAATATTTTTTTTTATAGATGTTAAAAACCTTTCCAAATAATAACACAACATCTACAAATTTAGACTTGGTAAGGAGTAGCTGCTTCACCTTGACATGGCAGTAACACTCACAGCATATTACATACAGGTGTAATATTTTTTTAATACAAATATAAATGGAAATATATTATTCTGTAATATCAGGTATTTTCCACAGTTGCAAACAGCATATACAAATGACCAAAAGTGGGTTGTGGTGTAATAATGAACATAAAAACGCTCCTCCACAATCTCCACAATGATAGTCTCACCACTACAAAGAACATCTACTAGGTCTCATGTTCTAAGTTACACCTACACACATTTAAACTTCCGAACAAGCTCAGAAAACCCCTTATAAACAGCAAAAAGTCTTTTCAAATGTGAGAGCCAAGGATAAAAAAAAAGTATCTTAGACTCAGGAATAAAGATGTGGTTGGAGAGAAAGGGCGCTCACAATCCCCAGGGCCCTCTAATCGGTTAGCCTGCAGCATCTCTTAAAGGGACACAAAAATCTGCATTGTCACATATTTATACAGTTATGAGGTCTTAAATGGCACTATGGAGCAGGTACAGGTGTTTGAGGGAGATAAGACCCCCACCAGCCTTCCAGCACCCCCCCATTCTGACACTTTTAAAGGGCTTTAGCCCATAGGAAAAAAGAAGGTGATGGGTATTCTACAGTTGCCGGCCTGTCAGTCATACTCCATTTCATATATAGACACAGATGTGTGTCTGAGAGGAAGAATGATGGTGGAATAGGAGGACTTGTCATATCAGAGTGGAGATGATGACAGAAAGAGACAGAGGATAGGATTGAGGTAGAATTAATAAGTCAAAAATAGAGGGTGATAAAGAGAGAAAACATTATAGAAGTGACAATAGAGGAAGTGGAAAAAAACACCAGTGTATCAGGTATTAAAGTTACACATTTATTTTGGTCAAGTATGACAAGTCCTGTCAGTTGAAGAAAAAAATGTAATACTTTTTTGAAATTCACAAAAGTCTTATTTTTTTGGTCAATAAGGGAGGGTTTGTAATTCTGCACAATACTTGAGAAAATGAAACTATACTTTGATTGTAAATCAAAATTTTGGAAAACTGCATATTCAGGTCTTTATTAGGGTCACAATCATGCAGTAACACTGTTGCTTCCTCCTGAGGCTAGATTACTGTAGTAACATTAATATACAGTACTGTAAATGAGTGAATAGGCTCCTATAGTTGTCACCTCATTGATACACTGTAGGAAATCTGTTGCATCACTCACTCTTCATGAATCTTATGAATAAAGTTCAATGCATCATTATACGCAACAACGAATGCCATTCATAATTGATAACTTTATTTATCTGATGTAAGATATCAGCCCTTTGCTAAATGCTGTCTTTAATAGCCAGAGCGGGCAAACGGCCTGGAAATGCTGCAATTGTTTATTGTACTTCTGACAGAATGAATATTTTGCCTCTGATATAGTGAATCACCAGAGAACAAAGAAAACAACATGGCCCCTTGTAACCTGTTGCACCAGCTGTTAAAGATGCTTCTTCAGGTTGGAGGTGGAGTAATTTGGACGCTGAAAGGAGGTTGGTTGCTGGCAAGCAGAGGTTGCACTTCACAGTTATATTTCGTTCTCTCTGTTCTTTCTTTAATGTGAAATGCTGTTTGAATTTCCAAAATAGAAAACGCATTTCTGCCCTGGCTCTGTTGTGCCGGTTCCGGCTCCATTTCTGCCTCTATCAGTGATCACGCAAATAGCTAATTTCGTTTTCATATTGGGGCTTGTGGGAAATGCATGGAGTTGCCTTAATTTATTCAGAGAGTGAATAAACTTGTGAAACAGAGAAGTATCGTCATGTAATCCATTGATTTCAACAATGTAACTGTATTCTAAATACCAACTATTTAAATTGTAACTGTAATGGAATACAGTTACTCATAATTTGTATTCTGAATACGTAACGCCAGTACATGTATTCCATTACTCCCCAACACTGGTCTTGACATGCTATATATGTGTACCACGTTTCGTTAGTCTACGTTAAACGTTCTGCAGGGGCTCAACTTTTACAATTTTGTAGGGGGCGCTAGCGAGTCATTTTTGTGCGCCTATTACCGAAACCCTTAAAATATGTATATTTTCACCAGGCTTGATGTGACTGCCAATTTTGGTGAGTTTTTGAGTATTTGAGTATGATAAGCCCCCTCAAAAAAGCAATTAATTTGCCGTAATAATAATAATTCCCTCAGTTTCAATAGAGCCTTCGACGCTGTCGGTGCTCGGGCCCTAAAAAGAATTCCTTCAGTTTCAAAAGGGTCTGCGCCGCTGTCGGTGCTTGTGCCCTAAATATATATATACCTATCCAGAAAGTTTGTACTAAATAATATGGATGGTTCATAATATAAAAGGCAGGTGGCAATGATGTATACACAAATGTTAACTTGAACAATTTGTCTTGCAATTAACTTTTTCAGTCCCAGGCCAAACATTCCCTTTTTCTTCTTCTATGAATGTGCCTCTGAAAGTCTCTTATTCAATAAGTCCTACAAACTAAACAAATGTGTCATATATGTTACAAATAGCTGATACTGCTTACTGCTTACAACAAGGTCCATAGTAGCTGTCCTGGGCTTTGGATCATATCTGCATCAGCAGATGGCTTTTGACCAGTTATCTTGGAATTATATATGTTACAATTTCCATTTGATTTTAGAACCTTAAGGGCTTGTCATTTGTATGACTGTTTCCTGATCTACCAATGCTATTGTTAAGGTTTGGTGAGGTTAAGGCACAAAAACCTAACCAATGGGTCAGGAAACTGTTAAAAGAAACACTGACTGATGGTGGAAAACGAGATATGAACAGCAGACACCTGTCTCAAAGTCACACACTTGGCTGACCCATCCATCCACCCACCCACCCTGAGGACCTCTGAGGTTTTTGTTTGGCTCGACGTTGTATAATGTCACATTTCTTCCCCCTTTTTCCAGTCAGTGAAAAAAATAAAAAATAAAAAAATCACATGGCCACTTGCTGTCCTCGTCAGTGCAATGTGAAGAGGTTGTTTTAGATGTTTATGTTCAAGTTAAGTTTAAACACAAAATAAATACTTCCCTTTTCATTTGGAGGACAGTCTCCTCTGTTTAGCTTTAAATATACTTCAGATATATGGGATGTTTTGTTTTTTTTTGTCAGGTGAGCTAGCCCTTTGTGATAATGATAATCTAGTATAATAGAATGATTTTAAATATGTCATTACAGAACGCATATTTGCGTTCCGAAGATGGCAAATGCACGACCCGCCCTACTCTGCCTCTGATTAGCTAGTACTCGTTGCTTTTGTTGGTTGAATTGGTTAGGTTTAGGCAAGATGAGTGAGATTTAAAGTTAGGATATGAACACCAGGGTAAACAGCATCAAAACCAATAAATAACACTAAAACACACTTTTCACACCAAAGGGAGCTGTCTCTCCCACAGAAAGCACTTCTCCTGGACTGCCTGAAAGGCCTTGTCTGCATTTGCGTCTTCCTTCAATTGGTGACGTTACCAATTCAGTAGAGACGTGTCTGTAAACCTGTGGTAATAAAAAGGCGCTTGCGCACACAACACGATGTTTCAGTTTTTTAAAAAACCTCACTTGCTTAGCCTTTCTCAATTTTTGGATGCCTATGGGATCATGTTAATGTTATTTAAACCTAAAGACACTGAACAATTGAGCTAAGAATAACATGTATTTATTAAGAAAAGTCATTTTTCCTAATCTGTAGGAGACACTGAAATATACAGTATTTCTCTCTTTTGACTACACACTTGTGAGCTGTGTATCCCTGCTTCACAACAGCAGTGTGTACATGTTGGAGAACAAAAACTGATTGTCACACTAATACTACTGAACAAATTCAAGTACTGCTCATCATATTGTCCACTGTCCATCATAATGTCAATTATTTCAGTAAAAAAAAAAAGGCCGTCTCTGCTACAGCCTCTACTCCAGTCTGTTGCCAGTCGGGGAAGTCCTTGATGGCCCTCTCGGCGTCGGACTAAGGAAAGTAGTATTCCTCGGTGCTGCTGCTGCTGCAAGAACAAAAGATTTGGGTGATGTGTGTTATTCGAAGAAGTATGTTTTAATACATGGACATTTTTTTCCCCGTTTTTTTTTCCGTTTCCCTTTGTTTTTAAGAAGTGGTTGAGTAATAATTGTAACGTAAGTCGTTTTTTTGCAGATGTGAATAGAAGACCGGTTTCATTAAGAAGAATATGGCAAGCGAAATGTCATTAACGTAGTTAAATTCTCTGCTAAATTTCCCTCAGAAGCCTTTCAATATAATTGAACAGTAAGGCCATTTGGTCAGTAGGGGGAGCTGCAGTCAGTGCAGTTTCATTTTGGATGAAGTTCCAAATCCACAACAGGTGGGCTGTTTACGGTAGAAGGGATATAGCTACTGCCAAAAGTTAGGCAAGAATCCCGCGAAATCTAGACTAATATAATAATATATTTGTTATACTTTCACCCAGGAAAACACGTGTTTTGTTCCTCTAGAGTTTTAATTCCAACCACGATCTGTTTCCTGAACTTAACTAGTCGTTTTGGTGCCTAAACTTAACTGTCACCACTATAGCTGTATCCCATCTAGCCTCAACCGCTGTTAAAGTGCCATTCTGACAATATGTATTTAGATCACTTTCTAAAGGAAAGCTTTAAATAGCATGTTATACATCGTCCCATTAAATATGCCATAACTTTCTCTCTAAAAGGTTTAATGGTAATCACAATTATTTAAAAAAGCATTTACTTTTCATACCAAAGGTGGCATTTTATGCTTCCCTCTCTTTACTTACTACTACTACTACTACTACTACTACTACTTCCTTCTCTTTACTTCCTACTCCCATTTTCAATTAAGATTTTTGTAAACCTACCACAGATGATTTGGAAAAGTAATGACTGGGAATATGGCAGCTTTCCACATTTCCCCGTTGAATATCTTGGTCATCATGGCAATTGAGAGATCTGAAAAATACAAACATTAAAATTTAAAATAAGATCCTTAATTAGTCCCACGTGGGGACATTTTCAGTAATACTGCACCAAATGGAATGCGCAATGACAAAAGCATCAGTAAAAATGCAAGGATAAAGCAGTTAAAACAGTTAAAGTGCTCATATTATGCTCTTGGGCTTTTTCTCCCTCCTTTGTGTCATATATCTTTTTTGTGCACTTTATAGGTTTACAAAGTGAAAAAGCCCAAAGTCCACCCCAAAGGGACTTACCGTCTCCAACAGAAAACACTGTTCACAAACTGCTCCAAACAACTCTATTGTAGTCCAGCCTTTACTTCAGAGACAAACGTGCGTCACTTTGTAACACACGTTATAATGCTCACCTAGCTGCTGGCATAGCACGCCCTCATACTTTGCTTCTGACTGGCTAGTCGTCCTTACCTAGCTACTGCGCATGTGCGACATGTTCCAACAAAGATGGAACAGAAGTGAGATGCCTTACTCTGTAGCTAAAACAGAGAACTCAACACACAGGGTGAAAAGAGGAGCTGCAGCAATGTGCAGTACAACAAAAAATGTTTGTTTTGTTTTTTAATTAAACCATGTAAACCTATTCTGATACAACCTCTAAATACAATTATGAACCTGAAAATGAGCATAAAATGAGCACTTTAAGTATACAGAGTATTGTTGATACAGAGGGGTTATTGATATTGCACATGAGTAAATTGTCACATATGGTGCGTGTGGTGTACTTGCAGCAGTGTTGATTATAAAGTTACATTTTGAATACAGTATTTTATGCAAAATGTAACCTAAGTACAACTTCCAAAGGGTTAAAATATGTACTGTTGATATATGGATATGATTTAATAATAGTTTATTACCTACTCATTTCAAAGTCTGTGTAGGTCTTCTTCTTTGGCTTTCCGTTTTCTGGAATCATTAGTGCCTCTTCCTCTGAGCAGGCCAATTCAGCAGTGGTCGTCAAATCATAGTTTTCAAACTCGTCCCTGTTATCTGAAAGAGACTAATATACAGAGGTAATTAATAATTCAAGTAAAATGTAGTAGATAGAGGAAGTCTAGGAACCATTGAACACACAGGGGGATGAAAAATAGAGCAACAAATAGGCCTAAGAATCATGAGTGGCACTGCAACTGCCCCAAATACTAGATAGATTTTGATTACAGGTGTGTAATTTGCATCATGCATCAAACTAATATGACAACATACCTGACTATTTTCACTTGTTGATCAGGCTTATACACATAACTATTCTTGTGGTATGATGTCCTTCATCTCTGCATTGCCTTCTCTCACAACTCCTGGCCACGTTTTCTGATCTTCTACTATACATCATACCGACATAAAAACAGACACACTATGTGAAAGCTACTATCAAAAAATACTGCTCTTTTGTGAGGATGCAGTATTTTTAGTATTGCAAACTATTGTTTTGCAATGAACACAGCGTATTCCTGACATTTAGTAGAAGATGGTGATGATATTCTTAGCAAGAACCACCTTTTTAATGAGGGATAACTAGTGAAACAAACAAGCAAACAAACAACAGACTACCAAAGTTACCCTAGCTATAAACATGATACAGAAAAGTTAAGTACCAATGAAATGAATTGTGATATTGATAATTGTATTGATCTTAAAGTCAAATGTGATTCAATACGTCCATCGAACGTGTTTAGTCCCTGTTAAAGCCGATTATAAACCGCTAATGTCACGTTTTATGTAACGTTAGCTTGGCTTATGGTCAATTTGACTGTCCTGACAGTAACTACATTAAGCTAACGCTAGCTTGTCAGGTAAATTATTTTTATTCAAGTAGCTAATCAATGTTAGTGATATAGCTAGCAGTAAGAAAAAAAAAGTGGTAACAGGTGGCTATGCTCATCTGGGTGTTTTGAAGGCTAACTTTAGCCAACGAAAACGGGCACCATCTAATTAGTGATGTTTTATGACCGTTAGCACTCCAAACCCCGTTTTCAAAACCAATTGTTAACCAGATTTAATGCTGAGTGTACAGAAACGAACCACAGTCTTACTAAAATGTCCTAGCTAAAACTAATTTTACATTTTGGTAATAAGCAGGGTAAAAATAGAACCTTATCACAATGGGAGTTAAAGTACTAACGTTAGCCTGCCGTTAGACGGCCCCTGAACCTCTTCACCTTTTTTAAATATGGTTTAGCTAGCCAAATTACGTTAACATTAAATTATGGAACAACAGCCAGTAAATTAACTTACCGCAACAGACATAGTTAGCTAACGTAAACTTTACATTCAGATTCAGTCAGATTAGTACATTTAGCTAGAACACGGATATTTTAATATTAAATGAATGTGAAAAAGGGCGGCTAGTGCGACCTTAGCCTGATCTAATGGCTCTAAGTTACTTTAAACCATGACATGTAACTTACTAACAAATCTTGTTATTTGTCAGAGGAACACCAACTTCCACATGCGAAAATGTCGAAATATTTGTATTAACATTACGTTAAGATGCTTACCATGGGGTCTGACAGCAGCAACGAAGCAGTCTCCATCATAACCATTCGTAGACTGTGGCAAGTTGGCAACCGTCTTTTGTCCTTTCTTTATCGACTGTGGCGCGAATGTGCTGCTGGGCAGAATTCAGATTCACTGTCCATCACATTAACAGGGTGTCTAAAGTAAAGACGTCCAGACGCTAGACGATGCTTTAAAATAACTAGCGATCAAGTGAGGAACTTGAATGACATTGTACCGACATAGTTAATACGTTGCTGCGATGTATAGATTCATCATTAAGACGCCCAGACACGCAATAAACGATGCTTCCAAACGACCCACGAACAACTGAGGAACTTTTTCTTTTTTTTTTTTTTACAACCGAGGAACTTGTAATGCATCTAACCGACTAACTAACATGCTGCGATGCATAGCTAGATTTCCATCAAAATAAGATGTCCAGACAATCGGTGTTTCTCAATGTCAAGGATCCTTCAGAGGCTAGGCCAGGCTCCTCCTTAGCATTCGAAGAACATGTACAATGGAACAGGCTAGCAACTGCACGTCATTGAAAATGTTTTCCCGCCTTCACTTCCGCGCAGCATTTCAAAACACTGGACGAAATGGATGTGGAACTGTGAACTGTGCTGTTCAATTTGTTTTGTTGAGATGGAGAAGGAGAATATTCTGTCGGCAACTTTTCCCGCAACGTGCTAAGGTAGGTAACGTTAACGACACTGATAGGCTATATAATATAAGCAATAGTCGTTTTCTCTTATTTATGCCATGTCAATTAAAAACTCGTGAGAGTTCATGTTTGTAGTAGTCATAACACTTACCGGTAAGGAGAAGTGCATTAATTAATCTTAATTACATTAAGCTTACAGTAGCTAACAGTTTACATTAGCTTGTAGTTTACTGCATACATGTAACATTAGCTCACTGTCCAGTAGCTTCTAGCTTTCAGACAAATGCAGTGCAAAATATCAGCAACAACAAGGTAAACGCTACCAGCTAATGAGCTACCACAGGCAGTATGATATGAAAGGGTAAATAGTACCGTAAACACACAAGCTACGACCAACATATGAAAAGTCATAATACCTCCATTGATAAACATCCACTAACACAGTAAAGATAGGTGTAAGTGTGGTCAGCAGTTGTCAGTTAAGACCATGATGAAGAAACTATACCACTACAGTTACATGAAGTACCTTAATGTTACAGTATGCTTAAATATACAATTCTAATCTTACCAGGACAGGTTGGATAACTACTGGACTAACCTAAAGCTTTCTCCTTCTGTCTGCAGTCTTGAAGCAACCCCATCCTCAGCAGCTGTGTCTGATCGCTGCTTCATGTTGAATACTTGTGTACAGTATATAGTAATGCTTGAATAAATGTTATAATAAAGATACACTTTTCATTAATGTCTTTTTAGAGCTCTATACCTTACAAGTTATTAAAACAGGAACCATCTGAATATAATTATTCAGTCAGAAATAGACATTGAAAAACAGTTTATATTATATACACACCCAAAAACGTAATGACACAGACAAACCAGTTAATTTAATGCATTTATTTTCAGAATGCCAATCTCTAACAGGCTATAGCAAATAATCTATTCAACATCTCTCTTTGGCCACTCTCCCTGCTTGTCTTTTGCTTTCCCATCCTCAGTGACTGCCTCTGTTTGTCCCTGTTAAAAGACAGCAAACACAAGAAAAAGATGTTTACCATTATGAATGCTATAACGTTACGTAACGTTATACTTTTTACATGGGAAACTACTCATTTAGCTAATGTTGCTAGTGAAGTTAACAAGCAGTTACCTCCCATCCTGCAGTTACAACTGATAAACACACATTTCTAAATCTCTGCTAACGTTACGCATATAGCGTAACAACATATAAAAGATTAAAATGCCACCGGATTTTAAACTTTAAAAACACAAATGGCAGAAAAAGACAGCAACCTAGCTAACAGCCTAATGTTAATGATAGGTTCAGTTAGCTAACGTTAGCTCGGGGTGTATCTACCTAATTACTATAGCAATTTGTACCAGCATTAAAGCGTTAAGCTTTACATTGATGTAACACATTAACGGCGATAACACATATACGACAAACACTAAAGTTACTTACATTTAAATGATTATTTCGCCGTCAGCGATGCCACTCCAACTCCCGCTTAGGTCCGCCATTTAATTTTTTTAACGAGCCGGCAAAGCCGCGCGCATAGGATTGTGGGTAATATGGGAGTGCGAAGGATACACCTATGCATCCTTTGCTGTCTATGGGAAATTCTACGAACGAAGGACTCAGTCCTTGGTGGAATTCGGAGGATCCTCGACATTGGAACAGTTCTTCGACGGACGTTGATGACGTAGCATCCTCGAAATTCTGGCTTCGAAGGATCCTTCCTTGACATTGAGAAACACCTAGTGCTTCAAAATGACTCGCGATCAGTTGCAGATGAAGTGATAATTTGCATACGTCGCGGACTATGTGCGCTTACTGGGTTCATGTAAATTTCCTGCACCTGTCATAGACGTCCAAATGACGTCCAAAAAATGACCCAGTTCAAAGATCAAATGTTGAACGTCAATATGACGTCCAAGTTGGACGTTGAATAGATGTCCAGAATTGGTCATGGACTATTGGAATATTGACATGATCTGCACGTCTAGCCGATGTCCAATGTTTAGTGGGTAATATCAATAATTCCACCCTCAGTTATGTTGACATGGTACAGGATAAAGTCTAAAATTATTCTACACAATTTACTGCCTCATTATTACACACAGGGACAGTTGCTACAGTAATACTCATACTTTGATTACTTTTGTACGTGTAACAGGTCTAAGTGTTACACCAGAAATAATTACCCAACTACTGTTTCACATCTTCTGTTGTTTCATATTGTGGTTCCCACCACAACAGCCTGATAGTGTTTTACATTGCATGCGCTGCTACATGTAGCTACATGCTAACTCGCTAGCTCTGTATCTCCTCACAACAAATGCAGTTTTCTTCACTGGGCTCTGTATGTCTATTCTCACAAATGTACCTGTAAAAATATTATGTGTTTACAGTTTACAGAGTTTATGCAGACATAAAGTTACTGAGCTAACATGTGACAGAGAGATCTAGGTTAATGCTAATTAGCAGTAGCTATTTACCTGGGCAAAACATCAGGGAAACCGGCAATCTTGGTCGCCAATGTTCCTGCTGCAAGCTTTTAACAGTGATTTTTCGCAGCACAAAGTGCCTCCGCTGTAACGTTATGGTCAGCCCCTTTGCTGCAATGAGGTGCAGAGACGAGACTAGAGCGCAGATGCGGAGATCTGGAAATGCTGACCAATCTTCCATGAATCATACAGTATGACGCCAGAGTGACATTAAATGTCACAGTGGAGGACACATGGATTTTTCTCCTTCTGACCTTATTTGGTCTTGTACTTTCTGCACATGAACATACAATATCTGAAACATGTAGCACCTTATGGTGTGTCCCTCATATAGTCTCACCTCTCAGAGGACACAGACATTGTTAAACTCGGGCAGGAAATGAGTTCTGTGTTATAATGTATAACACATGGCAGCCGGCAGGGCTCCCTGATCGCCCTTCAAAACTGATGGATACTAATATGTCACCACATGAAAATGTGTCATGAAACAGGAAAAAATGGAAACACCAAGGTACAGAAAGATGGAGAGAGGAAATGGGAAAAAATGACCCACAAATTCATTAAATCTATGCTGGAAGTGGGAAAAAGGGATGTTTCTAAAATGGTCTTCTGGTGCCTCATACAGTGAAAACGTCCTCTACTGAGAGTTTTACTTCTTTGTTGAGGGCTGTGTTTTCAGTGCATGCAAAGAAAATACACATAAAAATGACTGCTAGTGTCGTTCTTGGCCATTTTCTTTCCCCTGTTTTTCCAGACACCCTGCATTTAAAAGCAGCCATCTAAGGGGAAAAGGCTTTTCCTATTTCTGCCTCTGAATACACATCAGGGGCCTGGGCGTGAGTGCATTGTTCAGTGGAGCAAGGCATTTCCTTCTCCAAATGAAGACCAAAATCCATCCTCCAGGCTGAATTATTAACAACACACATCCCTAAGAATCCCAGGGTCCACAAGAGAGGAGGAGATGGAAAGGAGAGGGGAGTGGAGTGGGGAGAGGAAATGGAGGTGAAAGGAGAAAATGGGTATAGACAGTGTGAGGTTGGTTAGTTCATTTCCTGGCCAGATTTAGAGGAGCATCTAGGGCCCCACACTTCCTAGAAAGTCTAATAAATGCAACACTAAAAAGTCCCCATACCTAAATGACAAAACTAATGGTTTGTCATTGTCCTTTAACCCTTGTGTTTTCCTTGTTTTCAAAGGATGGATGCATTGATATACATTGTATGGAACCCATACAACATTCTCTGCATGTAACATTTTGAATTACTTTCATTGAATTTTGGGTGAATTTTTCATTGAAAAAAATGTTGAAATGGTTTCAGAACGGTATATTGACTAAACCTTGACAAACCAGTCTGTGATTCACTTAACATCCTCTGATCTTAACTATTAATCAAAATAATTCATCATTTCTGCTTTTAAAAACTTTTTTAAAAAGCGCCAAAAGCATCAAAAAAGCAAAAAAATTTCAACTTTGACCCAGGACAACAAGTTTGTGGTTGCTGAGAAGACAACACAAGGGTTAAAATAACACAAATGACCATTACAAAAACAATTTATGTGAGAGTTTTTTTAATCTGCCATCTCTATTGTTAAAGCGTAACTCTCGCCAAAATGCAACCTAGGGTCTTTTGTGAATGTACCCGAGTCAAACTTTCGTTTAAAAGCATATTTAGGACGGAAGCGTCACTTTTAAGATTTACCGTAGTCTCGTTTTTTGGTCAAATGGCTTTTTGAATGGGTGTCCTAGGGGCACTTTTATGCTAGCTTCAAAATAGCTATTTTTAAAACATTAAGAAGGCTCGACACAACATGAAACTTTGCTCGAACTATGACCAAGGTCTCTACACATGCACTTGAACATTGAGAACATTGTTTGTATACACAGAGTTTACTAAAAAGAAGGGTTTTGAGCAGCTCACGTTAGCAGTTGTTGTTTACGTATGTATCCGCCATTTTCCCAGTCCAAAATAGGAGATCTCCGAATGCGAATGAACGGACTCCATAGGAGGAAATTTCATTCTTACATGAGGCTCCTTTTTCAACTACAAGGTCAATATAGTGTTTCACTAACGGAACTAAGCTTTTGGAGTTTTTCATCTTTACTCTCCTCCCTCGACTATTTTTGACTGGCTCGATAGACGGCGACCGGAAGAACAACAGCTACAGTGAGTTGCTCAAAACCTTTTTTAGTAAACTCCGTGTACACAAACAATGTTCTCAATGCGTCCATGTGTAGAGGCCCTGGCAATACTTCGAGCAAAGTTTCATGTTGTGTCGAGCCTTCTTAGTGTTTCAAAAATAGCTATTTTGAGGCTAGCATAAAAGTGCCCCTAGGACTCCCATTCAAAAGGGCATTTGACCGAAAAACGAGAATACGGTAAATCTGAAAAGTGGCGCTTCTGTCCTAAATATGCTTTTAAACAAAAGTTGGACTCGGGTACATTCACAAAAAGACCCTAGGTTGCATTTTGGCGAGAGTTACACTTTAAGCAACTAAGGCTAAGGCTATGTGGTTAAGGTAAGTGAAAGATTGTTGTCAAGAAGTCATAAGACAAAGGTGGGAGTAAGTGACACGGTGCAAGTCACAAGCAAGTCTCAAATCTTAACCTTCAAGTCACAAGCAAGTCACTGTGGTGAGAATAAAGCAAGTCAAGTTGAGTCCCTGCTATTAGTCAAGCAAGTCTCAAGTTACTGTGGTGAGAATCAAGCAAGTCAAGTCGAGTCCCTGCTATAAGTCAAGCAAGTCACGAGTCAATTCACACACAAAATTGCCTTTAACGTTAGCCTAAAGACATATTCACATTACCTTTGTTACCTTTGTTTGTGCTGCTTGAAATGACGAATAAAGTTGGATGTTGTGGTTGTCGTGTCCATAATTTTGGAGTTGCAATCCTTGCACACCGCTGTTATTTTTTTACAACGAGCATTGACTACAAACTCTTTAAACCAAATTTTACTATTTTGGGCATCATCCCTTCTATGACAGCCGCCTCCTACGTTTGCCTCTGCTGGTCTGCCACTGTCATTCTTTGCGAGCAAGCCAAGCATTGCTAATTGGTGTCTTCATGGTGATCGGCAACTGGCGGATGAAGTAGATGAATGCGGCAACGAACGACAAAATGAAGAAATCGAACTTGAGATGGTGGATGCTCCATCGACTTTTACAGCAGAAGTATGATAATTAGCCGTCCTCTATTCCCCGTCTCTGTTTGCTGTCTCAACCTGGCCTGCGATCACTTCCAGTCGGCGGAGCCGTGTTGGTATTGCCCGTTGTAGTGGAATTTCTGGAAACACCATGTTGTGGTATGATGAGACTAAGGAAGAGCTTACATGACAACATCAGGTCATTCATTTGTCAGAGGTCAGGGGATGAGAATATTCGGCCAGTCTCTAACAACCAAACCTCTTCTTGTAAAACAGTTTGTCTACAGATTCAGAGAGTCTACTTAGGCATCTACATGATAACGGAATGTTTGTTTGTGTCTCAGGGCTGTCTCCTTTTGGATGTTGGTGGGCCAGCCACACAATTTAGTATCCGTGTTAACGGCGCCTGCAATATCTTTGTTCAAGGTGCAGCTAAACGTAACGTCTCCAGCATGAGTTTAAATATACCTTCAGGAAGACAGGAACTTCAGAGAGTAGGGACGGCACTATACAATAACACATTGTGTTTAAACTGTACTGCCTGCCTAATTTTCTCCTCAATTGAGTTCATTAAAGGCTTCTGTGTAATTCATCAAGGTCTCCTGAACGTTCTTTACGTATGTGAAATGAGCTGCTTCTGAGTTTTTCCTTAAAAAGGTCCAGTGTGTAACGTGTTTAGTTGTTTATTATCAAAACGTGTCCTTTTTCATGAACATTTACCACCACCATCAATTCCAAGTATTCATTCTGGCTTGAAATTTTATGTTTGCATTCGCATGAACTGGGGAAGACGCGCAATAATCATGCGCCATCTTGAAATACGTTAGCCGGTAAGGGACATACAGGATATAGTGCTCCGCCTTTCGCGTTTTCGCTGTCATTTGATAAACTCACAGGTGCTGCTAATGCTGCTAATGGGTATTGTGGCAACTTTGAAGAAGGAAACATGGAGGACCACACGTTATCTTAATACATTCTGCGGCGGAGTGGGACAAAAAAATCTCCCGGGAAATTTCGTAGACCATCGGCCCTCGGGAAGCGGGCGAGAGATGAATGTTCGGAAATAAGAGGCTGCTGCGGCCCGCCGTACAGGTTAGTTTAACCAGCGGGCAGCGGCGACCGGAGCGGGCAGCGGCGACCGGAGTGGGCAGCGGCAGCCGGAGCGGGTGATCAGACCAACTTACTTTGATCACCAAATTTAGGGGCAAGGGACCACTGCTTAAAATATTTGTGTCCAACCTTGCATAGTTCAGTCATTAAATGCCAAAGACAATTCATGTCAATTATACTTATGGCTGGCTACTTAATTATTTTATTAAAGAATAAAAGCATAAGCACTTTAATACATTTTTTAAATCATAAATTCTGTTTGTTTTTTAATGATTTTATTGTACCGCAAGTTTTTAGTATTGTTACTAGAGCCCTGCACGGGCCCTAACCCGGCCCTGGCCTGTGGTGTTCAAGCCCTACCCGACCACAGCCCGACAACGCTTGCAATTTTTCAGCCCAAGCCCAACCCGGCCCGAGACCAACATCAATCACTTGTTAAGCTCTCTCTGACGCACGCGCTCTTTGATGCACTCTCTCTCTCTGACGCGCACTCTCTAGATGCGCTCTCTATGATGCGCGCTGTCTCTGCTACACACGCAAACACACACACGTCACACGCTACTAAGAGGTAAACTTTTATTATAGGCCTGAAACATCATGACCAAACATATTGGAAAAACTGTCCATTACATAGAAGCATAAACATTAAGGAAGAATATAGTGCTACAGGATCAAACCGCAAAAATAAGTAAATAAACGGCCTACCTTTGCTTTTCAGTAACTGAACTGAAGAACAATGTTCAAAACAATGTCCAAAAATAACTCTTCGCCAACTGGCTAATGTTAAATAAAATTAATAAAATAAATAAAAATCCGTTGAACAGTGTGTGTCAGTGTCACCTGTTTAATGCACGTGAGTGACGCGCGTGCGTGTTGCGTTTGTGTTACTTTCTTAGGCGATGTATAATATTTATAATATAATCAATATAACAATATTTCATACACACTTTGTGACGTGTGCTCTGCTGCACGAATATTATGGGCACAATGAGGAGAGAAGCTAAAATAAGCCCGAGTCCGACCCGAGCCCGATCTGTAAAAAGAAAAAACGGCCCGAGCCCGGCCCGAATGGGCTTGCAGGGCTCTAATTGTTACATCCCTACTTATATAGTGAACTATATTTACTGTCCGACCTTTTATTTAAGTGTCCAAATGCTCAAAATGTAAATGAATCCACCTGACCATGCGGCAGCGCCATCACTCTGACATCTCTCCACAAATAAAGCATGTTCCATGCACACTACCTTAATTTTTTTATTTTTCTATTCATTTTATTTGTTATGGACCATTTTAACATAAATGTTGCCATTTGATGCTTTGTACCAGAGTTAGCCTTAGGATAATTTACATCTGCAGTCTCTAAATCCCACAATGCATCATATTTTATGAAAGCAAAGTTGTACGACTATGCTTTTGAGTGATGGTGCAAACTGATGATGATTGGTAAGTCTTCAAAATCTCAGTTTAGTGTTCACTATTGATGAAACTATTGAGTGTCCATTATATATATATATATATATATATATATATATATATATATATATATATATATATATATATATATATATATATCCACTCTATTATGATTTTTTAAGTCTCCAAGCCCAAGCTTGAGACAACAAAAACCTCTGGTGACATCATCAGGGGTATTTTCACACTTGAAAACTCTCTTCCAAAGCCACAACATTATTCAGTTTTCATAGGCTAAGTAGTGCTCCTCTTTAATAGTATGAGAGTTTAAAATACAATACATTTAAATATATATATATATATATATATATATATATATATATATATATATATATATATATATATATATATATATATATAGTCCCTGTAAAGTCATAAGCCCTACAAGATACTTCCTACAGTAATTCCTTACAAATATTATATGAGTATTATAAAGGGCTTAAAATGATGAACTAATTTAACATAGTGCTCTGGAAAAATGTAAATTCATTCAAGCTTGTTTTGAGTCTAATTTGGAATTTAATCCTTTGTGTTGGAAGGAGTTGTACCAAAGTCATCTCTGACTGCTATAATGCTTTACAGTGTGTCAGTGTATTCTGAATTATAGTGGCTATCCTAAGACCCTTAATGTGGAGCCCTCATTCTATAGGCATGACTTCACATCTCAGCACAGCTGCTTAGTAAAATTTGTATACACTGTATATGTGAGTCGCCAATCGAGATAAGCTGATTTTTTCTCTAAGAGTTGAGCTCCTCTGACCTTTTTCTGCATTTAACAGAGAAGAATTTCATGACCCCTTTAATGCATTCTCCTCTCTTTTCCTCTTTCTGACTTTGTGACCAATTTGTGACTCATTTCAGTCAACCAACTGAACATGAATGCAGAATATGTACGGAGTTGCTATTTGGTGTCTAGGCTTTGACCTCGTCACCTCCTATGAGGAAACACCAAGCTCAGTGTAGCACAGCGTAATGGTGTAATGTAACTCAGTACATTTACTCAAGTACTGTACTTAAGTACGAATTTGAGGTACTTATACTTTACTTCAGTCTTTTCATGCCACTTTCTACTTCTACTGCGCAACATTTCAGAGAGAAATGTTCTACTTTTACTCCACTATATTAATCTGACTGCTTTAGTTAATAGTTACTTTACAAATTAAGATTCCTGCACACAAAACAGTTTATAAAATACAAATTTTTATTATGAATTAAACTACCCAACAATATAATGGTCTGAAAGTACAACTGAAATGATAAACCGATTAAAGTTACTATATGTAACTTTTAAATGTTTATGAAACTGTAATTTTTCTTCTGATGATCATTAACAGTGAAAAGAACACTATTATTATGTAGTTTTTATTAATGCCTTTGCCCGGGTCCTATTTTTCCTGCGAAATCGCAAAATGATTTTTGGGTCACAGATTTTGGTGTAACATCGGAAAAGCCTGTGTTAGTGTATCCAGTCAGGTAAAGGGCAGCATGAGATTTCTTTTATATAGGCCTAATTGTCTTTTAATTTTATTTTAGAAGTTATCTGATGTAGTTACTGGGGCAGGGCCATCACAGAAAAGAAGGAAATTAAACGAAGAACAACTAAAAGCTTCAAGGGAAAGTAAAAGATGACTAGCAAAATCCGAGTCAATCTCTGTTGGGCTTTCAACAGATGGAGACAATTACAGGATTGTAAACGATTCAAAACCCACCAGAAACTGGCCCTCAGGTATGTGATATTTCTATTTCATTCATAAAATAACTTTACAATGCGCGATGTGGTTTGTATGCCAGTAGCCTAGATTAAATTACGCCCCCCATTAAAATTTAGCGTGGAGGTTTCATTCCTTTTAGTCCGTGTTTGTGTTGATTTACTATTTTCTTTTCCCTTGTCCCCCTGTACCTGTGTAAAGCATCCTTAGGTTTTATTAAACGTGCTATATAAATCTCGTGACACAATGACAGTGATACCCGGTTTAGCTCACAATATATCCAAAGTAGGCTAAGTTACTGTATTCAACACTTGAAATGCAACGATGCATCTGTAACGTATTATATTATTGTAAATTAATGATTTTCTGTCTTAGCAAAACATTCATCGTGACTATATGACCTCCCGGTAATGCTATCTCAGTAATAGAGTGGGCAATACAGCACCGTAAAGAAAAGACCTTTACGCGGGCAGCTGTGGTTAAAAACACTACTGCTTTTGTCCAAAGCTGCCACTAGAATCAACACAAACTGACACTTACATATAGCCACTATAAATACTTAGTTGATTGACAGAACAGTTTTGATCATTTCCAGTTTCTAAAACGTATGGATTTTTTTGTCATTACTTTAAGTACATTTTCCTGATGATAGTTCCATACTTTTACTTAAGTAACATTTTCAATGCAGGACTTTAACTTGTAAGAGAGTATTTTTACTGTGTGGTATTAGTATTTTTACTTAAAGTGGTCATATTATGCTTTTGGGCTTTTTTCCCTTTCCTTTATAATGTTATACAGTTGTGTTCAAAATAATAGCAGTCCAACATCACTAACCTCATAAATCAAATTTTTTGGTAGAAGTGATATTTCTACATGGCAAATAATTTACTAGTAAATGTTGTAGAGTCATAGCAGTTATGACGGGGTCCAAACCTCCTCGACACAAGTCGCTCCCTGGTCTACGTTGCCTCCCTAATGGCCAATCTTCGCCAAGTTTAGTACAGAGCCTCAGAGCGGCATGCCAAATGAGCATCACACGTTTCATGTTGATAGCAATTACTATGGAAGAGATATTGCAATCGCAAATGTCCAATTTACATGCATTGTGTTATCGGCCAAAACACAAACATTGAATGTAGCGCCCCCTAATGGCAGATCTTCGCCGTGAACAATAATCTCATAATCTGCTGATAGCATTTCATTTGGCAGAGATATGCTAAAGTTCGTGTTTCGTAGCTAGCTATGAAATTTTGTTTGGTTGTCAATTGCACATAGTTTAACGTAGCAAAATTCTTTTGATAACTTTTGGTCAAGTCCGTCTTGAGATGCTATGTACCATGCTTCGTGCAGATCGGTCACATGGCCTAGGATGAGTTCCAAAAAGTTGGTTTTGCACATTGCGCGATATTGCGAAAAAAAAAACGTCTTAGCGGAAATGGGCGTGGCCTATATCAGCAGATTCAGCTCAATTCAAGGAACATGTGGATGTAAGGCTTTCTAATGTGCGATGTGTAATGTGGGAGTTATAGGCAAAAACACATTTGACGCCATGATAGCGCCACCTAGTGGTCCACATGTGTAATTTTTGGTATGTGAGGTCCAAGTACCATTGTACATCTACACTGTGAATTTCAAGTTTCTTAGTGTAAGTGGTGAATCCAAACCCTCCCACCATGTACGGTTTAGGTTGTAGCGTGCATTTCATCGGCGGAAGTATAATAATCTTTGTGAAAACAATAGGGTTCTACAGCCCTGCTGTGTGAAGCTACCGCGGTTCTCCCACCCCTTGGGCTTGGACCCCTAAAAAGCCCAAAGTCCACCCCAAAGGGACTTACCATCTCCAACAGAAAACACTGTTCACAAACTGCTCCAAAAAGCTCTATTGTAGTCCAGCCTTTACTCCATGACAAACAAGCATCACTTTGTAACACATTTTATAATGCTCACCTAGCTGCTAGCGTGGCAAGCCCTCATACATTGCTTTGGACAAAATCTACTAAATTAAAGTTTTTCTCAACCGCTTTGGCACAATCGTCTAATGACTACTATATATATATATTATTTATATTAACATTAGGTCAGTTGTTCACATGACTAAAGTCATTTATAATTGCTTTGGCACAAAATGCAGAGTAAGCCTTGCAGATGAAAATAGTTTGCAATAATTTGCACATGTTCATTGCGTAAATCCCTACATGCAAAATAGAGCACCCAATAATCACAATAACCTGTCACATATATAATAGATACATGATAGTTATGTGATATTGTTGTAAAAGTTATAGTAAAAGTCCAAGCCGTTCTCATTCCGAACTCGTAAAATAAGGAGTTTGGACAGTGGTCAGCGTCTGATGCGACGTAAAAGGCGTCCTTCAGCGTATTTATGTAACGTACCGGGGAGAGCAGCAGTTAGATAGGATTTAGTGAGTAGTATGTAAGGGCGAATTTCCGCACTAGGAGACCTTTAGCGCCAATAAGAACGACAAAGGCACCTGACCAAATGTCCCCATTTTACGAGATGGGTGTGAGAATGTGTTGAAAAGTCATAAGAATAGACTTTGGCTAGATGAGGAACAATTCAATATCCTCACAATTTAGGGCAACCAAACACAAATGCTGTCCAATTTAGCTGACAATTGAAACTCAAAACCAATCAGTTCTCAAACACATTTATACTGCAAGGATAAGACTGAATTTTAGAGCTGTGAAATATGGCGAATGCAAGAGACAGACAGCGGCAAGAGCTTGCCCAAGCAAGAAGAAGGAACATTAAAGTGGTATGGTGAAGGGGAGAGGAAGAGGGAAGAGGGAAAGATGAAATGTTGTGGCCAGACAGAGAGCAGAGATTGGATGACCCATGAGGTTGATACATTTGCAGCATTTTTTTCTTCTTGCACATATTTTACAGTATTTCCTGATAATTCATATACAAAGTTTGACAATTGTTCTAGAATTTTCACTATTGTAAGTTTGTTTCAGTAAATGTGCCAAATAAATTGAGAAAAACTGTAATGTAATGTAATGCCAAGCAAATAAAACCTCTGCACTAAAGGCAAGAATTTGATAACTTTATAGCCCATGTGTGCCTACTTACTTCATATATGGGTGGCAGAGTTCCCCTACACGGGCGGGGGAAGGTGTGTAGATGCAGAAAGGGCAACCCCTCCTCATCTCTGCTGCTACTCATAGTTGTTGGATTCATCTACAAACCCTTTGTAGGCTGGCTCAGGATAGCCTCGGACCAGCTCTTAGTTATGCTGCTATAGTTTTAGACTGCCAGGGGACTTCCGTTGACTTTGAGCTCCTTTCTCCTCTGTCTATCCATCTGTGTGCATTCATGTCCCAGTAATACTTGTTACTAACTTAACTCCGGGGAGCTTATTCCCCAGAGTCCTTATGCTTTCTCGCCTTGCAGTTTTCCTTGGATTGTGGTGGCACCTGGATCGTGTTTGCAGCTGCTGCCGTGGTCCTGCTCAAAGCCCTGCTACGCCCTGCACTGCTACAACTATTATTTCTAGTCATAGTTCTTTCATATTTATTGTAACTATAATTGCCACTGTTTATCATACCAACTGCTATAATTATTATAAATCATATTTCTCTATATCTGTATCAGTATCTCTTTGTCCCAACCAGCAGCGACAGATGGCTGCCCACCCAGAATCAGGGTCCATCTGAGGTTTCTACCTTTTTTTAAAGGAAGTTTTTCCTAGCCACTGTCGCTTGGGGGAAAATGTGTTGGGTCTTTGTGAATTATAGTGTGGTCTAGACCTACTCCATCCGTAAAGCGTCCTGGGATAACTTCTGTTATGATTTGACACTATAAATAATATGTGATTGAATTAAATATATCTTTGTTGACTTACAGATGAAGCCATCTATAATTTCCCATGCCTTCGTGCTGGGGCCTAGGCAGGTCCATGACCAATCCCCGCTGAAACCGTGCTCTGGGCTTGGCAGGGATAAAATCCTCCGACATGACGTACAGTAGTTAATGTGGAGCCGACATACCTTCCCTAAGCGCCATGTGTAGAAACCAGTTGCAATGGTTTATTTATGCACCAGGGGGAGCAGTGATTATGGACACTTAAGCGGTTTACTGGCCTGAAATCAGCTGTTCTTTTCATGTATCATGTGTAAAAGAGTTTGCTCATACAGAGCATAATTTTATCACATTATGATTATCAGGTCATGAAAATATTATGCTGAAGCTTTTTGAAAAACCCTGATAGGCTATGCTGTACTATTCACACTACACAACTTTCTGTCTTGTTTGTCACGAAAACACATGCGAGAAGTGAGAGGACATGATGTAATATCAAACGCGAGATAGGATTTTTGGATGTCCGCCAGAAACAAGTGCTCCAAGTTGTTGGTGGATGATTTGCAGAATGTTTGTGTGGTGTAGCCAGAACCTACTCCACAGGGCTTTGGAGATATGTCTGACAATGTGAGATTAGTGAGGAGCTGAAACATGCTGATACTCAGTATATGTTAGAGATACTGTCAGCATTTTTTTTTTTTTTTACTTCAACGTAAAATCAGCAGAGATGGAAGAAGAATTTAAATATTGCATTCAAAATCCTTGTGATGTAAAGGTTCAAAAGAATTAACATCAAGATATACTGAAAGTACTCTGCAGAATGGCAGAATAATATATATTATATTCTTACATTATAAATATAGCTGCATTAATGTGTTCATCACTACAATGTTGCAGCTTGTAAAGGTGGAGCTCATTTTAATTACTTTAGATACTTTTTAGTGTCTTACCCTGTAATAGGAATATTAAATTTAGATTATTGATCAACAATATAATAAACTAAGTCATTATTTTTCTGCCATACCTCCTTCAATTCGCTCAAAAGTTGTATAAACCTGGAGGGGATGTAGCAGAGAAAACAAGCAGGAGGAATGACTAATGGAGCGCACGCCGAGTCTTAGGGCATAGACCTTTTTTGTGTTTGTAAACAACAATGGCATTTTTTCTGGGCCGAGCCTAACTGGTGGCCGAACTTGACAGTTGGGGTGGCATCTATTGTTTTTCCAACCCACTTTAGATAAAAAGATGGCCACTTAAGCCTGGAAAACCTACGCTTGTTTTTATGGTTTATCAGACCAAATCTAGACACAAAGTAGTAGTAGGGTTGAGCGAATTGTTGGCTAATTGTTGTCATTTTATTTTGCTAATTGAATGGTCTGCGTTCGAAGAACGAGCCTGACTGACAGCTGGGAAACAGTTGCTGTGTTCGAAACCGTTCCATATCACGGAAATAATGCACTATATAGCGTGTTCGCCATTTTATAGTGGTGTTTGAATTCTTTGTGGTTAATTTCATTCACTATATAGTCCACTAATTTGAGTGTACACACGATTTACCCTACATTTTACTCCCGTATACCATAATGCAACACGGTCGTGTTTTGGTGGAGAAGAAGAAGCAGAAACATCCGAAAAATGAAGAGGAAAAATGGAGCGGGCTTTCATTTCTAAACAGTGGAAATGTAACATGCAACATATATACAACATTTTACTGTTCTCCTAAGTGCTCGGTTTGTTTAAGGGATGCATTATAAGTATTTTTGTTTCGGTTTGTTTACATGATGCTGGGCCTAAATCTCGTTTAGTCGTTCCCTATATAGTTCACTATTTAATAAACACTATATAGGGAATAGTGAGTGAGTGAATGAATGAATGAGAGAACGGTTTCGAACACAGCTAGTGTGTGGAGCCCTCGTTGTTTTACTCTGTGAAGGATTTATTTTGACCAAACCAGAGTTTGTGATTGCTGGAACAGTGGAAATATTAAATTTAGGTAAGATTAATATAAGTTTTAATGAAGTGTGTTTTGGATAAGTATGTTTAAGGTGATCAATCTAATCTTTTAGAAAAATATAGAGAAACCTGAATGCAGGTCAGGGTAAGTTAAATTTACGACTTTTTACGACCTTTTTAATACCACCTAGGATGAAATTTAATGCCAGCTTTGCAGCAACATGATGGAAAATCAGTGTAGATTTTAGGCCTGAGAAAATAATAATTTACCAGGTAATGTCACTTGAATTTAAAAATCCGCGGAATACTCCGGAAGTGACGTGGTACGTGCCGCTTTGCGGATAAGAAGATAAAAAAAAATACATATTCGTAATATTGATGTTTTTGTATTCCACAGATTTTTTAAAACGTTATTAAGGTGCATAACTTACTGGAACAAAACGGAGCAACATGTTGTTGCTGGTGACTAAACCACTGACTATATAAGTATATTGAAGCGATACTGGCGTTAAAGATCTGCTGATTGTTGTCTGATTCTCTGAAATGAATGCCCGCATTGCATTGTGGGAAATCGGCTTTGCATGCGCCCAGCTCGGATCATATCGTGTTCTGTTTTACAGCATACTGTAATATTTCACCGGTAATAAGACCAAAAGAATATTAAAATAAAGAAATTAATACCTGGATAACATCTGAATAAATGTTGATAAATGTAGCATTATAGTTTTGCAACAATGCAATCCAGCTTCCCTGGCCGAAATAGACTGAAATAATAACAATAAAAGAAAAACAAATAAACCATGATAAGATCTGATGAATAAATGCTGATTAAAACAGCGGTTATTGGGCTAAAAATACCAATAATAGCAAAGCTATACAGCTTCTCTGCGGCAGCCCGACTGGCAAAAAGAAACGTGCTGTGATCAGGGAATCTGTCCGTAGACCACTGCGTCATTGACTTACATAGGCATCGCATCCGTGGGCCCGTTACGGAATTTTCTGCGAATTCCGTGAAACTGCCACAGATTTTGAGTTAAGGGGCCGTGTTCATTTCACGCAATTCTGTGAGACCAGGTTGGCTCTTATGCTATGAAACTTAAAAACAGAATAAATAGGAAGAAAAAAATAAAACGTGTGCATTATGAGTTCCACCTTGGTGTCACGATTGCGGGAATTAAAGGACCCAAATGCAGGGAGAGGCAGGCAGGCAGGAGAAGGTTTGAGCTGAAGGATTTATTAATTACAAACAAACAGGGAGCAAACCAACAAAAGGGATCCAGAAAGCAAAAGGCAAACACAAGGATTCCAAAAACCAAAAAGTCCACCGAGAAAAGGGTAACAAAAAACTGCTGGGAAGATTCCAAAAACACGCTGACAGGAAACAAACACACACACAACTGACAGGACAAGGACACAAAATAATCTGACACCAGACAAAGGGAACACAGGGGCTAAATACAAGAGGTAATGAGCAAATAAGGGACAGGTGATACAACAGGTGAAACACATTAGGAGAGGCAGAGTAATCAAAAAAGGTGGGAAAACACAGGAAGTAAAACTAGACAAAACAAGACAGAAAACTAGACTATCAAAATAAAACAGGAAACAGAACATAATACAAAACAGGGAACAGAAATATACACAACGAAATACACAGTCCACAGAATACAATATACAAAACGGGAAACAAACAGAATAATAATAACAGGCAACAGAAATGTCCATAACTACAACACTTGGCTAGATAAGATAATATATAATGTAATATAATATGCCAATGTAAATGCCAATTGCTTCAGTGATTGTGTCATCCCGTTCTGTTTTGTATCTAAAGGCTGCCTGAAAGCAGCAGGGATAGAGAGTCGGGCTCTGTTTGTTTTTTCTGGTTGTCCGTTGGAAAATTTATACATATCGCCCAATCCGGTCCCTCCATAGCTCACCCCGCAGTACCCCCACTGCTGGCAGACTAGCAAGCTAGTTAGCTAACTAGGCAGCCGTTCCCATAGATGTATTATAACAAGGCCGTCCCTGAAAAACCATGGAGGTATTGTATATTTTTCATTGTTTGGGCTGTTTTTTTGCCACCACAATGCGTGCGAGACATTCACTCCAAATTGCTCTGTAGAAACAGGCTACAAGTCTCAGAGTTAAATTAATAGGGTATGCTGATCATTGCTCTAGTTCCAGCATATGTTCAATAAAAGTGAATCTTCTCTAAATGCAACTCTCGTCTCCATTCCCTGAATGTTTCCATTTACTGCTTTTGTTGGCTGTAAGCAATAGGCACTCACGCACATAAACACACATGCACTTAAGTGTTTTTTTCTGTAAAGTCTTGCCATGTATGTGTTGTTTTAGAAATAAGCTCCACAACAGGAGTAGCACTAAAGAATACTTAAGGTGGCCACTTTTCCAAACAGCACAGTGGGGAGGTAACAAAGGCAGCTGCAGGAGTTGATAAAGAGGCCAAGAATAGCAGGAGTGAGAGAGGTAAACATCCCTGAAGAGGAATATTTGAAGAAACAGGGATTTTTTTTCTGACTTCTAAAGGTTTTGTTCAGTTTGTGGGTTCATTCAAATTCTCAACAGTGCTTTCAAAGCTCTTTGTCAGCACATTCTTATCGCTGAACTGACCCTTAACACAAGCTTTATTTATTTTGATATCATGGTCTAGGTGAATACAGGGCTCTCAAGTGTCACGCATTGAGCGTGACAGTCACTCATTTCGGTCTTCTGTCACACACTCCCACCACACATTGCATTTCTCACGCGGAAAAACTAATTATAATATATTTAATAATGCCGCAGTGCCCCAAAATTTCTCTGGCCGCGCCGTTCTCACTATGGAACCGGCAGGAATCAAACGCGCCTCCCCTGGAGTTCCTAGCCGAGCCTGCCACTTATCAGCCAATCCAAAAAAAAATAAAGGGGCCACACAATAGCCAATCAGAAAAATAGCACTATTGTATCTGGGTAAGATTTAACGCATCAACCAATGAAAAAAAAGCGCTCTCTCTCTCTCTCTCTCTCTCTCTCTCTCTCTCTCTCTCTCTCTCTTTCACACACACACACACACACACACACACACACACACACACACACACACACACACACACACACACACACCCACCATGTGGAAATTGAATAAATATCAAAGAAATGTCACTCTTGCTTGTCTTCAAAACTTGAGAGCCCTGTGAATACTCAATTCTGAATGGCTGCAGGATGTCCATAAAAAATGTTTTAGGTGGTGGCCGAATTGGGTCAGTGGTTGGAGTGGGCGTGCATGTATTTAGAGGTTTATGCCTTGATGCAGAGGTCCAGGGTTCGACTCCAACCTGTGATGATTTCCTGCATGTCTTTCCCCTCTCTCTCCCCTTTCTCACCTGTCTTTTTGGAAAAGAAAAAGGTGGAAAAGCCAAAAAAAATAAAATAAATAAAAATACTTCACCAATTAGCATAACGCTTTGTATCAGTAGAAACCCGGTAGTATTTTCGAATGACCGTGCTTCCCTCCCTCATGTCCCCCTGAGACGAGAAATCTCTGTATTGTGTGTCTGGAAAAAAAACTCTGATGATGCAAAAGTTGTCATTTTGCGTCATCGAAGGCTTTTTTGGCCAAAGGCTAGAGACTACAGCCAGTAGGAGCTAGATCTGCATGTTTTCAACCTGCCCATTGGGGGTGGGACCTCACTCCCAGAATGTCCAAATAGTGTCAGCCATCTTGAAGCTAAGCTAACAGGCTCTCTCTCTTTTCAGCAGCAACCTTGCTGTGCATTCAAACTACTGCACATGTGTACCACCGGGATACATTGGTACAGATTGGAGAATATGCAGGAAACTTTATTACAGACAGAATACTCCGCCTACTACGCAGACCAGCACCTCAGCCTGCGGTGTCGCTTGATGCAGCTAGCCGGGGAAGGGGACATCGAAAGCGGTGTGCGAGAATGCGGAAACGCGAAACGAGGGCAGGAGTTCAAGCTAGGTGGAAAAGCTAGGTGGAAAGCTAATGCTAGCTGGCCACTTGTCCCATCCATCCTGCTTGCAAATGTCTGCTCATTAGACAACAAACTGGACTGCATCCAACTTCAGTGAAACTCCCAACGCGAGTTCAGAGACTGCTGTGTTTTTGTTTTTGTGGAAACATGGCTGAACAACAGTGTACCGGACTACGTTATCCAGCTACCAGGCCTGTTAGCCTTCCGAGCAGATAGAGATGCTGCTCTGTCAGGTAAGACTCGTGGAGGTGGGCTGTGCATATATGTTAACACAGACTGGTGCAGAAATGAGGTGCTTGTATCCAACTACTGCTCATCGCTGGTGGAGTTTGTGACTGTTAAAGGTCCCATGGCAAGGAAATTTCACTTTATGAGGTTTTTTAACATTAATATGAGTTCACCCAGCCTGCCTATGGTCCCCCAGTGGCTAGAAAGGACGATAGGTGTAAACCGAGCCCTGGGTATCCTTCTCTGCTTTTGAGAAAATTAAAGCTCAGATGGGCCGATCTGGAATCTGCCCCGTATGAGGTCATAAGGGGCAAGGTTACCTCCCCTTTCGCTGCTTTGCCCGCCCAGAGAATTTGGCCCGCCCATGAGAAAGAGAGAGACATCATGGCTTGCAAACAAGCAAAGTGGCAGTTGGTCAAGGCCACACCCCCACCCTCCACCTTGCCCCCCTCTATCCTCTTCAATAGCATTTAATGCTACAGACACAGAAATGGCACATCCTAAGGAAAGCTCATTGTGGGACTGGCTCTAATGGCTGTAATTCTGCACCAAGGCAGAATTTTGGGAAAGAGACTTCAGATACAGTATTAGGGGACCACTAAGGCCTAAATAAAAGCATCCAAAAAGCAGCATGTCATAGGACCTTTAAATGCCGACCATTCTACATTCCACGCAAATTCATGGCTGTGTTTATACTCTGTGTTTACATCCCACCAAGCGCTAATGCTACCAATGTGTTAGCTGAACTTCACGGAGCTATCAGTGAGCTCCAAAGCACACATCCTGATGGACTATTTATTGTTGCTGGTGATTTCAACCACGCAAATCTCAAGATAGTTCTTATATTCTACCTTCACCTCACGGTGAACCTAACTTATAACAATCAGTGCTCTGTTACAAGTCTACTTCTGTTGTCTGTCCTGTCCCTTGTCTTAAATGCTCTACTTTAAGTAGTAATTGCACTTTGTATAGTCTATAATGTGTGTGGACTAAATGTAGCCTGTCTCGTATGTCGTTTTTATATAAGTTTGTTTTTATATAATGTCGTTTTTATAAAATGTTGTTTTTATATATTTTAAATGTGTAACACCACTTGAGCCACGGTGAAACGTTGTTTCGTTTCACTATATACAGTGTATATGGTTGACAAATAAATGACAATAAAACCCACTTGCCTTGACTTGACTGCCCTCTGTAACCGGTAGGCGTGGCTTGGGAGTGGCATCGTAGGGAAGCGAAGCAAGTGCATTCTGGGAATTGTTGTCTTTCATCCACATAAGCCAAAAATACATTTTCTGGCTTTTCTCGGTCTAGAAGGCACCAACTTCTAAAATTATTTCACATTTCTACTACATAAATGACCCAATTTAAATACATATTCATCTTTCCAGCAGTCAAATTAGTCCCTTTAATGCGCTATATTAAAACAAAAATAAAATGTGAATCTGTTATTTCAAATAGAGGCATGTTTCCCTGAGTTGCAGAAATGGAATATAAGTGTAAAGTCAAACTATCAAAATCAAATCAAAATATCCTGCAGTTATTCTGACGCTTGTTACACAGTAAGAGTGGAACATCATGTGTGATATAGTTATCATGGCAAACAAAGTGACTGTACTCATCTATCAGTCCCTCCAGGATTTTGCGGCCCAAAATGCATGATTTAGCGAGAGCTTTCATAAAAATTTGCGATAAAAGTTGCAATGTCTTTTGTATTTTTGTTGCAATGAAGTTGCGAGAGTCAGTGAAAATTGCAAAGATTTGTGGTATAATTCTTGAAAAATAAAATAAAACTACTCTGTGCTGAGTTTTCTTAGTAACCTTACCAAAAAGGTTCAGGATGCGACAAATGTTGGTATTATATGAAAATGGCTGGTAGATTTAAGACAAAAAAATAATAATTTATTGACAATCAAATTTGAACATATCTGTCAGTGGCTTGTTTATCTTTACATTGTTAGTTAATTCCCTATCCTGGCCTGGGCTAAAGTAACGTTTCTTATTGGACTTTAACTTATCATTGCACTTACAATAACGAGGTTAGCTGTCCTCAATTTAGGTCATTGTGTACGTCTCATCTCCATCTACGTTTTTCCTGCATCCATGGTGTGTGTTTGTGTGTGTGTGTGTGCGCGCGCGTCAGTCAAGGGGGGGGACAGCGCAGTAGCCCCGCCTGTTGCAGAGAGCCGACAGGATTGAAACTGCAGCAGCTTTCAGCAACTTTAGAGTGAAAAATCATTACAGCGTACATTGATGTTAAATTGTATACAGGTTGGCAGGACGGTCTGAAATGTTTTGCACGGTCTTTCGCTGTACGTTTTTGTTGGTAAATGTGAGATGTTCGAGTTACACACATCTTGTCTTCGTATCAGAAACAAGGAAATTAATTTGGCGACGTACGTGTGTTACGTCTCACTCCCGCTCGGTCAGTGGTTCACAGCGTCACATACTAATGCAAATTCTGGCACGTGGAACTGCTGTGATTGGTTGAAGTTGCGGGAAACACCGGTTATTGGTCAAATTTGCTGTAAAGTTGCGGTGATTGGTAAAAATTGCGAGTCTCCCTGAATTCATGGTGATTGGTTGAAATTGTGTGAATTGTTGCAATCGCGACATCGCGACATCGCAAATTCCTGGAGGTACTGATCTATACACACATCTCTCTGTGCTATTTATTACTTTAATTTACTGTAAATCCAATATGTTTGTCTGTGTTGGAACCCAAAGGAATTGTGACTAATTTTCTCTCACTTCATTGGCTGGTAGGCAGAAGGTTTACAGATTTTAATTTGATCCTTTAAGCTTAAACTGCTCCGTAAAGTAGCCGTGCAAACAACTCTGGCCAATAAAGTCACCAGATTACCTCCAATTTAATTTTGCTTTGCCAGACCTTCCTCCACAGCACTGCGGAGGAGGGTCTGGCTAGTCCACACAGCATTCCTGGAAAGAGCCAGGGTGCCATTGCAAAATAGCCTCGGGAAGGAACTTTTTTTTTTGGTCGAATGTGTACGTTCAAAAACATTTTTAGTCGTGCAACAGAGCTAGCTAGCTAGCTGCCTGGATTCACCCTGCAGAGATCTGAGGAATAGTTCACCATATACCTAATAAATCCACCGGAGTTTAAAATTCCAACACAAAGAAAGCAGAAGGTAATGGACATCCAGACGAAAATGAGGGACATCCGGCGAAATTAGAAAGTGAAAGTGGAACGTTGTGGATATAGACTACCTCCAATGCCAATTTTTTTTTTCTTCAAATTCTACATGAAAACTACAACATTGTTAAAGTTAAGTTAAGGAAAATATTGTGGTTTATTTATAAGTAATGCTAAGGGTTACAAACCTTAAAACATTTGGTTAAAGAGTAAGCTAATACTTCATGAAAATCTTGTTTTGCTGACCTTCAGTGACTTCTCATCTTGCTTTAGTAATGTCAGAATGTATTCCAGGGCGTCAGTACACCATGGCATCACTGTTGGTGTGCTTAGAGGTGCAACATACTTAACTGTGATTACAGTTCATAAAAAAGTGAACATTCATTGCAGGTCTGTCACCGGACACAAACTCTGGTCTCCTGATGGAAGGTCTGATGCCCTACATGACTATCCACCGCCCCTTCGCCACACACTTAATTTCCGCAATGCTACATGAAGGGGACACTTTGTGTATTAGCACTGAGGGCCAGATGTATGCACATTTGTGAATGTAGCGTTATCAGTGCCACGTCCAATCCGCAGAAAGTGCACGCTGTGATACTTCAGCTTACGTTGTATTTACCAAACCTGCAGTTCATCAGGTAATCAGCGCCTTTCTCCGCCCACTATACCGTAAATTGCGCTGTAGAAAAGCGTTAAGTACTTGTGCTATGATACGGCTGAGTGCAGACTGCAATGTTCCCACTGCTGATGCTATGGCTGTTTGAAATTATCCTGATGCCAATATTTGTAATGTAGTGAGGAGTTTAACAACTGCTGGAATGGAATATGAACGCCGAGTAGGAGATTCAATGTCATCTTTGATTTCTTCCAGTAACTGTAATATTGCATGGCAGCTTAATCTGTAACGCTTAATGATTTCGTGTTCACTCAACTAAAAAAGTGTGATCCTTGAGGCAAAAATCCTTTCAGCTCGTCTCCTTGGCCTATGTCTTCGTCTTGCTCGGATTACTGCTGCCAGTTCACCAGGAGGCATATGCGAGGTAACCTGCTTCCAGGTTTACACCTGCTTTTAAGAGGCAGAGAATTTTCACCGCAAAATAGAGGCGCACTGTCACGGGCGGTTTTTGTACATACCGCGGAATACATAATTACGCGCACTTGGGAAAAACAGTGCAGCCTGTTTGTACATACCTCGCCATGCTTTCACGCGCACGTTGCAAAACAAATACGTCTGAAGTGGGCGCAAAAGCATTCGTACATCTGGCCCTGAATGTTGGCATTGGACATGAAACATGAGGTGCAGAATCATACAATATGAACAGAATTTCCTGGGATACTGGGCTTATGATCTATCCTGCTACTAATCTGGCTTCATGATAGGCCACATGTTGGAGAGTAAGAGGGGCATAGCTGATGAGAGAGATGCAGAGAGACTTTACATGCTTAACCCCCCCCCCCCCCCCCCCCCTGCTAATGAGATTATAGCACATGCCAAGCATGCATGCCATTCTGATGGATGAGAAATGTTTTCTCTTTATAACCATAATAAACACCTCTTCAGTCAAATTGCATGTTTTTATTTGATAATTTAATTCAAATGTTGGCAAAAAAATGTGTTTAATGTTCTGTAAGAAAAAGTTAGGAAAAGCACATAAAAAAAATCCGGATTTCAGTTATATTACACTTTCATTTACAGCATGAAAAGGGATTCAGCGAAGGTGTTTTTTCAGTGCAGGAGGAATATTGAATAAACAAAAGTGTTCCATCTGTCCCTGTTCTCCTCACTGTGTATTTTCTTTGTTTCTGTCACTCCCCTGCTCTCTGTGCCTCTCTCCTCACTGTGGGAAATATGTGGTAGAGATGCGTCTCTTGCTGTCGTGCGTCCTGCTCGGTAACAAAGCGTTGGTTTGAATGGGCTGACAGGTCGTGAAAATTTCATCAGCATGAGAAATGCCTGTTTTCCACTCAACTTTCTGTTTACTGCTATCAATAATTTGTGAACAACAAACAGCAGATGTCTCACCCCCTAACAAAGGCTCTGTGTGTGTGTGCGTGTGTGTGTGTGTGTGTGTGTGTGTGTGTGTGTGTGTGTGTGTGTTCGTGTGTGTGTGTTCGTGTATGTGTGTGTGTGTGTGTGTGTGTCTGTCTATGGAACAGATGTTCCTCACTGCTAGAAGAAGACAAGGATGGACCTTAGACACTGGAGCTAATTGTTAATTAATCAATATATTACCATGGAGAATATAGGGACAAAGACCACACTGCCAGTACCGAATAGAGTCATACTGCTATTATTGTAATGATGGGCAGAGGGGCACCTGGCACCTTCACCGTGTTCAAATTGGAATTTCACTGTAAAAACACAAATTACCTTAAATTTCAACGTACTATAACCTTAGTACGCTACACAGTACACTTCTTTAGTCTACTCAGGAAATTGCAAAAACATTACTACATGCTAGTGTCAGCATGCATATATGCTCACAGTGACATGAGAGTGATATGTATTAGCATTAAAGCTCTTGTGCGTAACTGAATAACTAATGAACGTCCGTTACATTCAAGCCATTGCCAATGCCAAATCAGGTTGCTACAAAGCTAATTAAGACCATCAGCTCCACACAACTCTCTCTGTATTTCTCACGTCCGGCGACTTCCGCGTGCAGAAACTCGAGTGAAGATAATTACCTCTTCTGAAGAGTCCGTCATGTTTTTTAATCCTCCCTGTCCTCCTTGGCTACTAGCAGCTGCGCAGAGGAGGGGTGGGGGTGCTAAGCGATCAAGGAAGGCTTGTATCATGTGGACGTGCCAACAGTTTTGTTGTCATTACTTAGAAATCCTCATAGGGGTGACAGAAACTACGCACTATAGCTTTGAACACAAGAAAGCAGAGGCTGATGGAAATGCCATTCATTTTGCAGTACTTGGTCAAAAACCAAAATGTTGGATGAACACAAATGTTGACCTGATAATAGCACTCAAATGAAGGGATCACTGATTTTATTACAGCGTATGAGGAAATCTGTCTGTGAAGTCAGGAAAAGGATGCAACTTCAGCCGTCACTTCATGCTGTACTTTTTAACAATTCCACCTTTTTGACCAATTAAATTAACTTTTGTGCATAGCTGGGAAGCAGAAAATGTTGAGTTTTACTTCTACAAAAAAATCCTCAGAGGCAGTGCTGTTCTTCAAGCAGAAATCACCTCATTGGTTAAGTTAAAGTCCAGTGGGTGTAGCAGGCTAGAAAGTGAGCTCAATCGTACTGATACTGTACTGTACGCAATTTAATAGCAAATTAGCTAGCATAACACATACTAAATTACAATGAGAAATGGCAGATAGTGCCCGTAATCCAGACTATACCAGTCACGGAGTGCTTGTAAATGGTTTTAGAGTACTTAATGTTAAACTAAGACTAAATACTTTATAAATGAAAAAAATAATTCCTCAATTCTGTACAGTCTTTACTCGGTCTGGTACAGCAGCCGACTCACACACTTTCTAAATCTCAATGTGGCATCCGTATTGGCATGTGGACATTGCTAATTGATTGATCCAACTTCTGTTGGGGGGCAGGTTTGAAATAGAAAATGAAATAATATGCTCATGTTATAGAAGTGCAGACTATTTGCTCACATCACCATCTCAAACTACACCTGGGAACGTTGCTTACGTATAGCCCAGAGACATAGCTGCGGGAATGTTTTGTTTTGTGTAGTGGGTGCTGTGCTCTTGACTGACTGATATTGTGTGTCACAGGAGATGTAGGGTGTAACGCATCAGGAAACAAAAGAATAAACACATTTTTAGAAAATCTATTAAAGTTACGACACAGAATATGTAGTCTACCTCATTTTGAATACTATGAAAATATGTGTTCGAAAATATCTGGTTTGATAAAAAGTCTATGGTGGAAGCCTGTACATAAAAACACAAGGTGAGAAGTTCAATATGGGGCACTCTCTAGCTCACCCAGTAGAGTGTGCTGGCTCTTCTAAACAGCAATGGCTGTCTGAAGCTCATGGGTATTGTAGTATTAAGAGCCATTCACCATGCCAAATTGACAAAACATAATTTCTCAAAAACAATTGGGAAATAACTAAAACCAGTGGTCATAACATAAAACAGGGGATAACGACCTTAGGAACGGCTACCACCATTGGCATGCAATAGCTCAACCAATGCACACTAACAATACGTGTGCAAGAGAGATTTGGGGAAATGTTCCAATCTGCATGCCAAATGACCTCTTTCACAGCCATTGGCAGGAGCACAGTTTGTTATTGAGTGACTTTTTTCCCATCCACATTCCAAGAGGACCTGCCTTACTCTGCCTCTAAACGGCTAGTACTAGTTGCCCTCTTCACAGAATGTGGCGCAAGGGTAAAAAATAACACTGCCTGAGCAGGCTTGCTAGATGGCAGGCTTAATGCTGATATGGCACACTGATCAACAGGAACATTTTAAAAGGGCACTTCATATTACAAAGGTTGCGAACTCCTGACATAAACCTATATGATGTTGCATTATGTGGGATAGTCCCATGTTGCTAGTTTAATAACACTGAGGACATCGTACATTTGTAATGGGAGTAAAGATTGGAGTGGCCTCTCCCAGGTTGCACCTCTGTTGTCCATTGCGGCCAGAAGCTGCTATCTGGCAAACATTACTTTGACTTGCCTTTGATCACGATACTGCATGTGTCTCAAAGGCAAAGGAAATTTTGGCCTAATAATGTATTACCTTGGGCCTACAGTACAAGTGGCAGATCAAATAAGTCTTTTTCAGGACTGATATTTTTACTTATAGTATGAAAAGTAAAGGTGTTTTCTAATAACATTAACGATGGCTATGTTCAGTTCAACTGTCCCAGTAAGTCATGTCACAGTGTGACAGTGAGCCAGCATGCACAATAACAGGAGCCATCATTAATCTGATTATTCACACTAGTGTGTCCTACCTGATCTAATGCAATCCAATTCAGTAGTCCTGCAAAAGAAAACTGCCTTATCAGACATTTTACAATTAGATGGCTGTTGTTGGCTTTTTCGGGGATAAGCAGCACATACCGTCACTGAACCTTGTGATTCATTTGCCAATTAAGCATCAAACTAGTAACTGAAATGTTTCATGCGTGCATCCATTTTTTTATCTGTTTTTACTGGTTTGGGCCACAGCAGCAACAAGGTTATCACTACAGTGCAGTTCAACATTATTTTACCCAATAACTTCATCTGGCTGCTCCTGGGGGCTCCCTGGTCCCCAAGGAGCCCATTGCCCACACTGAGTGGGTTTGACTTAATGTCAACAGTGTGAACTGTGCTGTGGAGTACAGGGAAGCACCAGTAACATTTCTTCAACTGATAAATATGGTTCTTTGTGCCATCATTGAGGCTTTAGTCAACCCATGAGACATTCATCCATTGCAGCTCTGCCACTAAGACATATTTGCAGACCTAAAACTTTAATATGCCTAGAACCACTGTTAAACCAAAAATGTAAAACAATACACAGTGCAGATCTAGTGGTAAGACCACTGTAGATGTAGTGTAGGTAAGAGTTTGTCTCCTTGGAAGGACTATGGCTTAATCCACTGGTTGTGTCAATTGTGTTTGTGCTGATGGTGAAAGTACTGTGCAGTTTAAAGCTCCATTCCCTCACCTGTGACTCCCACACTGAGGTACAGGTGCTGATTACACAACATGTGGCCAGCTGTGGGCAGCACACACACACACACACACACACACACACACACACACACACACACACACACACACACACACACACACACACACACACACACACACACACACACACAACATGAGCTCTAGGTATCAAAGTAGGTACTGCTGAGTCCACTGACAGTCTAATAAATCTGATGTCAGAGGTCCTGAACTTTGCAGCAGGATAACGAGAAGCTGGAAGAATACCAAGAATGGGCAAAGGGAAAGAAAAAGAGCAAAGTTATTTCCCCTCAACAGGAGACAGAACACACTGTTTACATACACTTTATGTCTATTTTAATGTTATACATGTTTAAAACTACAATGTGGTATAAGGGCCAAACTAAACCTGCTTAACCATAAAACAAACAAATTCAGACTGACTGACTCTTGACTTGTCTTTTTCTAAAGCATCACAAGGCATCTTTATGACACTGTAGAAATGCATTTTACCATAATCATATTAAAGTATAGTTTAAGAGGGGGTTCATTAGAAATGCTTCACACAAACACCAATATTTTATGGTAATTATGATAATCAGCAATATCACATAAACACACACAGGCACAGGGAGCTAAATGCAACTGTATAATTAGTAGGGATGCACCAATCCAACTTTTTCGGTCCCGATACCGATGCCAGGGCTTTGTGTATCTGTCGATACCCGTTACCGTTGTTGAATTAATAATAAACTGTATACCTTTTCCACCTTATATCTTTCTTCCACCATGTGGAAGAGACTAAAGGCACCAGACTTTACTAACTAAACATTACTTTCCTAACTAAGACAAAATAACAGATGTAATGTATTGAATTATTATTTATTTGTTATTTAAAAAAACAATGTTTGTGCATTCAAATCGAAAATATAATGTAATCAAACTTCTTAAAATAAATTTAAATAAATAACAATAATGGGCCTTTATATAGGTTTATAATGGCTTATTCTACTGTCAGGAGTACATAGAATATCACAAAAACATTTTAATGTCATCATGTTTACTAAAAGCTTTGATTACTAAAGGGTTTGCTTGTCTCATCAACATTATAACGTTATATGAAGGAAAATGCATGAAACAGTTACAGAATCTCTAACTAGTTTTTTTCTGCAAACTGAAAAGTAGTAAAATAAACTAAAATCAAATTAATACACGTACAAACAACTTTAACATTGTTTCACTTTCAAAACAAAATAGTTGTAAGCTAGTTGTATAAACACTACCTTGGCCACAGGTAAGTTAGGTTGTAGTGTGGTTGTAGTGGCGACTGAACGTAGCTCCGCTGTCAGCCTCCTTTGCTGTTTGAATAATGGTAGTAGGTTGGCGGACGTATTTCAGCGAGGCAAGGCATCTTAAATCCAGTGTTTTAATCATTGCTATGAACCCGCTTTTCTCAACGGTCTGTAGCGGGACCGTAGCTGGATTGCGTTCATAATGTTGCTCCGCTGCATGCTTGAAGTGACAAGTCGTTCACGTTAGCAGTGTAACGTTAGCACGGCCGAGTAACGTTAGAGCGACGGGCAACAACAGTGGCTAAATTATGTCCAATTTTTTAGAAACAAAAAAACCTTGCAACAACAGACGGCTCCTCTCTTGAGCATACGTTGTTCTGGTGTATCTCCGGTCTTTCTTCATCCTCTAACTTTCTTCTCTGTTCTTGAATGTGCAGTAGTGACCGGAGCCTCTCCCAGCTTAACAGACTGTTATGCTACCTGGCTAGCTAGCAGCTATAATGTTACCCAAGCGGTATAGCTGCATTTGTAAATGTAAAATTATTAGTGTTAGAAACTGTTTAAGTCACAAATTGTTATGTGATATGGTGTTTTATCCTTTTAAAGAAAGTTAGTTGTGGGTTATTTGTTGTGTTATAAAGTTACTACCATGAGTGAGAAGGGTACGCAGTTAACAGGGGTCCCAGTGCTGTGACAGAGGCGGGAAAAAAAAGGGGTCTTCCCGTGGATCTGTTAATTTTTCCGATATCCAATCTTAATATCGGATCGGTGCACCACTAATAATTAGTAACATGATATAATGCCCATGCTTGTGTGTGATGATTGCACTCTAAGACAAGTATTTCCTTTCCTTGTAATGGCTTGAGAATTTACAGTTGCAATATACAGATTTTTTTTTTTTATTAGAATGTAGTACTATTATGTAGTAGTATTATGTTTGTGTAGTATATTACACAATATTGCTTAATTTTTTAACGTTTGATGACCTCTTAGCATCAAAGAAGACACCAATTAGCAGTGCACCTAACCCCCCACCTCTCCCAGGGACACTGAGATGAATAGGCTGAATCTATCACTTATACCCCCTTTCCCATTGATAAAAAAACAAACAATTACACCCATCAACATCTGGCTTTGTCTACAGTGGGAAAGGTTATGATCGGCATCCATTCCCGGGAATCCATTCCCGTCTCTGCTCAAGCAGCGCTCGGACATCAATAGAGAGTTTGAAAGAAAGACTGGATAAGTAACAGATATAAAAAAGAAGCAACCACCTTAACATTTTCACTGGGGTCCATGCTGCTTTCTACAGTTTACTAACCGTAACTGTAGCAGAAAAAAGTTAACGCCTGTTTTTTTGGAGCGTTAGGGATGTTGAACGTGACAGTAACACAATAGAAAACAAACAGAAAGGCATACTTGCCCACTGGCAGTGGAAAGGAGTCTATTGTCTATCTATTTTTAGCAGGTTTTCCTGTGTTTTGGTGGAAAAAGTGTATTAGACTGAACACATCTGCCAGGAGTATAGTATTTTGAAGAAACAAAAAATATTAGAATTTGAAAGATGCTACAATCACACACATATAGTGCCCTTTAAATATTACGAGATCAAAAGTACAGTAAATAAGGGACATTAGCTCATTGAAAATCATTCGATTATACTTTTTGGGGGGTATTTTCAACTTGGTTAATTGCATGACAAATAAATTGAATTTGGCTCTGAATCTGGCCAAATCCCCATGTTCCATTTTTTTTGTCATGAAAATAAAGCCTGTAAAAGCTGCAAAGACCATGTATACACTTTGCACCAATGTGAAGTTTTATACTTCTCTACTTTGTACACATTTGATTGCTGCTCTATCACTGCTAACCCACTGTAGCATAACATCTGACTCAAGCTATTTGTCAAGTTAAATAAAAGCAGCAGGAAAGTCCCAAGGGAGGTGTACATTTGACATAATTTTGGAGAAACTGTAATAGTATGTGGCATATGAGCGAAAGGTATGGACTTTGATGGAGCTGAAGGCCAAGACAAGGAGGAGAAAAAAAATTGATAAAACATTTGGGGAACTGATGGGCTGTTTGTGGGGGATTCAGTTGGGAGTAGGCTCATGAAGATGAAAACGTGTCTTTAACTAATGTGGCAAGAAGACATACCTATAGGCCTTTTCTCTTTGTACATTAAGTAGAGTTTAGCTGAGTTTTGTGACAGTTTGTCGGCTTATCTAATATCCACTTCATGTTGAAGGCAGCTCTTTTCAACACCAGCAAGTTGATTGCCTGGTTTAGGAGCACCAATTCTCAGTTTTAAGAGAAATCTCAATTTTCCACCAGCCAGACAATTATTTATTTATCCATTCACTTCTCACTTTCCGTTTTTTTTACATTTTCAGGCACAGAGGTAGGTTGTGTGTATGTCTGTGTCTACTTGTGAGGGGTTTGGGTGTGTCTGTCCTGTGTGTGAGCCATCTTGGCAGTGCAGTTCGGGTATCCTGCAGAACGCCACTTATCATCTGGGATCCTGTTTTCCCCCCAGCACGTAGCACAAGCAGGTGCCATCTCTGTGTGTGTGTGTGTGTGTGTGTGTGTGTGTGTGTGTGTGTGTGTGTGTGTGTTTGTGTCTCGTTTAGACAGTCCCTGTATTAATTTCCAGTTTGTCACAGCATTTCCCGGCCACATTGCCAGGGATCAAACTGAACAGAAATATACTGAACTACACAAGTGTACACTACATTGAGCAGCAGTGTTTTTATTTGTTTTATTTTAATTGTATTATTAATCTCAAACAACCATCAATGTTGCAAATGAAGACAAAACTAAAATTAAAACCACAAAATGAAAACACCAAAAATCTGAATATACCAAAGACCAAAAAAATTATATAAAAAGGATAAGTCTTTCTGATAATCTTTCAGGTCTTAAAATAACTTACAACAATACAACAATAAACAACAATACCTGTACATTACAATTCCATTCCTTTGTTTCAGTGTATTTCTTTCTGTATTGGTCAAGTATTGATTTCTTTAATCTATTTTTGAACTGAAGGATAGTATGGCTCTGTTTGATGTCATTGTTCAGTCCATTCCATGAGGTCGCCTCACAAACTGAAACACACATGCTTTTAACAGTAGTTCACACAAGAGGTTGTTTAAACGTACGTTGTCCTCTTAGATGATATTATATATACATGGTAAATTATTTTCTTTAACTTTAAACATAAATTGTGCACTTTTGAATGTAACAATGTCTTTCAGCAAATGTGAATTCAAAAAACAGATGATTAGTGTGCTCATAATACCCGGTGTGATTTATTATCCTGATTGCAATGTGCAAATATTTTGTAAGGTGCTTTTGTTGGTATTTCCCCAAACTTCCACACAATATAACATATATGGTAAAAAAAAGTGTGCAGTACAGAGTATGTAGTGTATTTTGGTTCAATATGTATCTAGTTTTGCTCAATATACCAATACTCCTGGCCATCTTCATGCACAGATATTTAATGTGGGGCTTCCAACACAGTTTGTGGTCAAGTACAACGCTCAGAAATTTATTTTCATAGACTCTTATTATTATATAATAATAATAAAAATAATAATATTATTATTATTATAATTATTTCATTATCAATTATCATTTGAACATCTGTATTTATAGTATGATTTCCAAATATCATGAATTTTGTTTTGTTCAAGTTTAAAGATAACTTATTTGAATCAAACCAATTCAGTTTAATTTAATCATTTCTTTTGTGACCATTTCCAGCATCTACTGCAAGTCATCCCCACAACAAAAAATATTTGTGAAAATAAGATCTAAAATAGAACTATATAAATTACTCCTGGTGTGGGAAAGTCACTGCATTTCGCTGTCTTTGTACTCTGTGCACAATGACAATGAAGTTGAATCTAATCTAAAAAAATAAAAATAAATCACGGTTACCTCAGAACAATCCAGCAAATAGACGGTACCCTACCTACCTGAAACAGATGATTTAACATCACCACTCATTTTACACACAGTTTAGCAACAAAACTAAATGCTGAGGGAAGATTACTAGGGTTTTAATTTTGGTTTGGAGCAGTATGCATCCCCACTAACCTGGAAAGCGTTTTAAAACAGTAACATTAATACAGCGTGTCGGAGGAATACACACAGTCTCCTGCAGCGGGGCATCAGAGACAGGGACCGTCGCCGCAGTGTTTGCTAACGTTAGCTTCTTGTCTCATCTGGGGTCTGATAAACAGTAAATTCATCAAAGTCAGTGTGCCCAACGCTATTTTCCGATGAACTGTAGCTGTGAGTGCGGTTGTCCTGTTCCTGTTGTTCAGCCTCAGAGGGGAGAGAGAGTGCTGACTGTTCGCCTGAGATCAGTAGAGCAAACGGCTCTGCAGAGCTGTGTATAATTACGACTTTATGACATTTCATAAACAGCTGATGTATATATTTTAACTCAGATTCTTTTGTTCTATTTTTCTTTTTTTACCGGCATTTTGAATAGTTTTGGACATCCAGGGTTTTTCTGAATATTTATTTTTATTGCAATATTGTTTTATCGGACCGTTTTATTATATAGAGTTGTAAATATGTCTAAAAATAGTTCATATGTATTATTAAGGTCAGCTTCCTTGCTTACTTCCTTCCAGTTATACATTTCTTAAACTCTTCTGTCAATTTGTGTTTGTGGGGATTTAATAAGTCAATGTTGAAATCCCAACAGATATAGTTGACTTTATGCTTTACTTTAGTAAACATTTTTTTTTCTCAATTTTTCTGTAAATATTTTAATGTTCATGGTTTCCTATACACACAACTTACTATGACATTCTTCATTTTTTCCATACATAATTCAATTGAGATACACGCCATTATATCATCAATGACTACTGACATTTTTTTAAACAACCTTGTAAATGAAACCTTTTGTTGTGGTTTCTGTATTTTGCCTTGTGTTTTGTGCTATTTCTGTTGCTTCTTTGTAGTTTTCTGTATGTTCCCTGTTTTTGTTGGTTATTCTGAATTGTGTATGTTAATCCCTGTGTTCTGTTCTCCCTTGTGTTGTCTAGCGTTGTGTCAAGCTTCTGTGTTTAGTTGATGTCATGTTTTCTGTCTGTTTTTCCTGTTTTATTTTGATAGTCTGGTTTTCTGTCTTGTCTTGTCCACTTTACTTCTAGTGTTTTCCCGCCTTTGTTGATTGTCCTGCCCCGCCCTGATGTGTTTCACCTGTTGTCTCACCTGTTCCTGGTTTGCTCGTTTCCTAGTGTATTTAGTCTCTGTGTTTCCCCTTGTCTTTTGTCAGAGCGTTTTTGTACCTCTTCCCGGTCAGTTCGTGGTTTCCTGTCTCTGCTCTTCAGGACTTCCTTTGTTGTTTGCGCCCTTCATTTTTTGTCCAATTAAAACCTCTGAGTGTAACCATCTCCTGCCTGCCTGCCTCATCTCTGCGTTTGGGTCCACTAGTCCCTGCTCCTCATCACACCTTTGTCAACAAAAAACTATATTTATGTTATCGTAAAAGTTATTTTCAGGATCAATATTCTGTTCAAAGTCAGGCATACTTAGCATCAGAACATGTAGTATAATGAAAACTAATCATATTGTTAGACATGACAAAAAGCTAATGCTTCAACAATGGAAGAGTACAATAATATGAAAGCTACATGATCCAACTCCTGGGAATTTGATCTAGGTACTTTCAAACTTCTTGAGCTGCTCAATGCTTCTGATACACATAACTTTAGCCTGCTCTGGTGTGCCATTCATTTGAACAAAAACCTTGTAGTTGATGGTGAAGCCACTCAGTGAACGTCTAGTTTTACAAGAAAGCTCTAGTTCTCTTTGAGATATTCAAAGAGAAAAAAAGAAGCTAATACTGGTGAATAAGCCATGCGCTACCCTTGGCCATACTCAGACACCCCTGTTGTGGGTGTACCATATGGATCTCTACAGCACTGAGCAGCACTGCGGCTATCAAGGTAAGGCAAGTTGCCACAAAGCATTAAGGTCACAGCAACGACCACAATAACCCCTATTTTCCACTGCGCTGTGTTCTGGGCGCGTCGCAACCCCCGCAAGAAATCATGGACATCCAAGTTAAGGCTTAATAATCCACCAGCCACGCCACGGTGCGTCCCAGAAGCGTGCAAGAAGCAGCTCTCCGCTAAAGATACGTGCCAGGTCTATTTTCACGCAAGCCACGGGGTGTTTGGACAGCCGAGCAGGAAGTGAAACAGCGAGAGCATCCAGTCAATTTACCACAACACACCCCCCAATATCGTATATGTCTCCTCTATAGGGCTGGGATGGTTACCACATTACCGCGGTCACGTGACGCCTACCGCGGGTCTGAGCTCGTCACCGTCATCACCGCAAAAAAAAACATTGGTCTCCACGTTGTGTCTAATGACATGGATTCATTGTTTCTAAAGACAGGGCTTGTGTCTAATGACATTATGTCTTACATGGATTCAAGGTTTTCTAAACAAAACTTATCATCAAAAGATGGAGCAAATCCGACCTTTTGTGAGTTTGGGAGCGCAATGTTCCATACCGTGTATTACGGTAGGAAAGGCAAAATCATTTCTCCGTTCTCAGCTGAAGTAGACGCGACCGAGTCGCCCTCTCGGCTCTCTGTCTGCTCAGCTGCAAGACGAACTGCAACATGTTGTGAGGTTTAAGCCGATGTTTTTCGGGGGTAACTCCATTCACTTTACCAGCAGTACTGACCATAGATAAAGCCACCGTGTCTTGAGAAACTCTAGCTTGTTGTTTTCTTGTTCACTTTTAACTCACCTTAAATCATCTTTGCTATCTCTTTTTCCTCTCTTTTTTCCTCACAGCGGCACTCTACTCTCCGTTACCGCTCGCTCTCCTTGCGCGACCACATGGGCACTGACGTCACTGACTTTAAGGCCCTGACACACCAACCGGATGGGCCGACCGTCGGCAGAAAAGGCAGATGGACTGATCAGTTGGGTCCCCGAGGTCCAAAAAATGCCTCAGGAAACACTGAGGCGACTTGAGCGTACGCAAAACGTAATACGTCTCCATAGCAGCAGGCGGCGCTGCTCTGTATTGTTTCCATTAACAGTCTGATTATTTCCCAGAAAATGAAAACCGGCAGCTGATTGGACGAACGCGCCACATGGTTCTTTTTTCTCCAGAATTCACAGCCAGACTGTCATGGCGGCTTGTTCAGAATACGGTCTATTATTGTACTAAAATAGTTAACCGAAACGTGTTTCTGACAACATTTTAAGCGAGAAATAGGCCATGCAGTTTCTGAATCTGTCTTCATTTCAGATTGACAAAGGTCAGTTTAAAAGATTTTCGTCAGTTTTTGAGAGGCTCATCCGCTCCCCATTTTCAGGTGAGTCCCGACTACCCTGTCTCCGACTGAACATGTTGGGTCGGCCCAAATGAAGGCCGACGTCTCCTCGGACGGCCGACGGCACGGGACACACCGAACAGACTCGAGTCACCGACCTCGCCAGACGGTCCGACGGCTGATTATCGGGCTGGTGTGTCTCCTCTCTAAGGCACCCTGCCATTCTCTAACTTACGCTACTCTCGTAAGGGGGTTGCGGTATACCGCCCCAGCCCTACTCCTCTACAACACCAAGGATGACGAGAGATTCATCTTGGAGGTGGAAAAACATAAGACATAACAGATCTTTTTTATAAGGACAATGGCAGAAAAGAGAAGGTAATGAGTGCTTGGAATGGAAGGTAAATGTGTACTTAGATACACACATCTCCTGCATTCAGTGCTGGGAGAAACATAATGTAGCTGCTTTTATAAAGTCTCTGTAATGGATCCCTAATGGGATTTTCAAATAGACTGGGGAGGTTGGGTGGATCAATGGGAAAATGGGGAGGAATTGTTTTTTGAAAAACTGTGATTTGTACAGACTTTAAACTTGTACCAATGTTGTTGCACCACCATACAAATATATGAAATAAATAAATAAAATAAAATAGACTGGGGAGGACAGGAGCTGTTTGGTAAGAGCTGTTTGTGTGTAAGAGCATATGTGCACCATTTGTTTGAACGAACATCAGGTCCTGGTTTGTTTAACTCAGTCTTAATGTCATGCATGCTAAGCCATTTGCTGTTAATTTGTCAGCAGCCAACGTTAGCGTTTTTCTACAAGAATACACGGAAACATAGGGGAGGCTGAAACTAATTGGCACTTTCCACTTGATGTATTTCTTAGACAGTACCTTAATACTGACATACATTTTTTTCTTCTAAAGAGATTAGGGTTTCTCTAAAACTTGCTTTTTTGAAGTCTTAATAATTTACTATAAGCTGAAGTTACAACAGATGAAAGCTTCACATTTTTGTGACAAAGTACTCCGTGTAAGGGCATGTTGTCACACATGACAGTGTGTGCTGTCACATAGTCAAGTGTGCTGTTTTTCCAGACTCAGATCCATTTCCTTTGAAGTACAATTACATGCTTCATCTCAGTAACTGACACTCAGCATGTCAAACATTTTCCAACATTTAAAAAAGAATGCAGAATGAAAAACTGCATCGTTCTATCACATAGTCTAACATACTCTGACGTCAATGGAACAATGTGCCCTGAAAGGCATTCCTAAAAGAATTGTCTAAGCACTTTTATTATTATTAGTTAAAATGTTATATTTAAATAGGTGTTGTTAAAAAATTACTCTGAGTGACCCTGACTATCGGGTAGAAAATATTTCAGTTAGCCTGATTTCAGGAATTAAAAGGTCTGAAAGATGATATGGCAGAAGGGGGCAGAAGGGGATTTTGAAGATCTGGTGCGTGAATCCGATGTTCGTGGCTATCTGTACAAGCCGCAATACAGCGAGGAACAGTTGCGGATGATGGAGGAACAAGAGGCGGACGGAGCAGCTGCTGCAGTAGAATGTAAAATGTTTGTCTGACAAAGACTTTTTCAGCAGCAACCTTGCAATTATGTGCATTCAAACTACTGCACGTGTACCACCGGGATACATTGGTACCGATCGGAGAATATGCAGGAAACTTTATTACAGACGGAATACTTGACACACTATGCGAGCTTTGCCTGTTAGCAGACCGCTAGTCGGGGAAGGGGACATCGAAAGCGGTGTGCGAAAAGCGGAAACGCGGAACGAGGGCAGGAGTTCGAGCTAGGTGGAAAGCTAACGCTAGCCGGACACCTGTCCCATATCCTCCTTGCAAATGTCCACTCATTAGACAACAGACTGGACTACACCCAACTTCAACAAAACTCCCAACGCAAGTTCAGAGACTGCTGTGTTTTTTGGTTTGTGGAAACATGGCTGAACAACCGGAGTGTACCGGACTCCGCTATCCAGCTACCAGGCCTGCTAGCCTTCCGAGCAGATAGAGATGCTGCTGTGTAGGGTAAGACTTGTGGAGGTGGTCTGTGCATATATGTTAACACAGACTGGTGCAGAAATGCGGTGCTTGTATCCAACTACTGCTCACCACAGGTGGAGTTTGTGACTGTTAAATGCCAACCATTTTACATTCCAAGCAAATTCATTGCTGTGTTTATACTCTGTGTTTACATCCCACCAAGCACTAATGCTACCAATGCATTAGCTGAACTTTACAGAGCTATCAGTGAGTTCCAAAGCACACATCCGGATGGACTATTTATTGTTGCTGGTGATTTCAACCACGCAAAGCGCAAGAAAGTTCTTATATTCTACCTTCACCTCACAGTGAATCTAACTTACAACAGTCAGTGATCTGTTACAACCCTACTTATGCCGTGTCTTTTGTTGTCTGTTGTCTGTCCTGTCCCTTGTCTGTCTTAAATGCTCTACTTTAAGTAGTAATTGGACTTTATGTATAGTCTATAATGTGTGTGCACTAAATTAGTTAACTAAATAAGTCTTGTATGTCGTTTTTATATAATATGTAACACCACTTGAGCCACGGTGAAACGTTGTTTCGTTTCACTATATACAGTGTATATGGTTGAAATGACAATAAAACCTACTTGACTTGAATACCCTCTGTAACCGGTAGGCGTGGCTTGGGAGTGGCCTCGTAGGGAAGCGAAGCAAGTGCATTCTGGGAGTTGTTGTCTTTCATCTACATGAGCCACATTTTCTGGCTTTTCTTGGTCTAAAATGAACCAATTTCTAAAGATAATTCACATTTCTACTACATAAATGACCCAATTTAAATACATATTAATCTTTCCACGGTGAAATATCCCTTTAAAAAGTTGGAGTGTAGTCACTCAATCCCGCTCCGGTACCGCTCACATCATGAGTTCAAAGCATGTCTGAGCCCGAGCCAGGCTCACAGTGAAGGCTACATGTAGATGAAGGCCCCCACCCTCCCTCCATGCCACCAGCGCCCAGAGCACCGCCAAACACATTCTCACTCCCATTGTGTCAAAAAGCGACGCTTGGTCAACTGCCTTTGGCGTTTGTTATTGACGCAAAAAGTCTCCTTTAGTGTCATCTTTAGCCGCGCTTGGTCAGGACTCTCGGCGTCACTTTTTGACGCTCTGGGTCAGGACGTACGTTTAACTGACATGCGGCACAAGAAATGGAAAGTTAGGTTCAGGAAAAGATCGTGGGTGGGGTTACAAAACATACGTTTCATGGACAAGAATTGGACACGAACCACGGTCTCCGTGGTGAAAGTCCTGTGTTGTTTGACCCATCCACCACCACCCCAATGGGAATGACAACGGGTTGCCACTAGCATCTGGCTGACTTTTTGCCGACTGCTAAACAAGGAGCTCCAAGCACTGGCGGCATTGAGGGAGAGCAGGTGTTGTTCATCTGATAAATACAACGCAAAAAAATTAAATAAACAGCTTCATTAGGAGGAGTGGACATTCTGGACCCTCCACTTTGCTCACATGCATTCGGCTGACATGCATTCGTTATTGAAACAGAGACAGATTCAGGCTACTGAACACTGTTTATTGACTGTAACACACGTGCAAGAAGAAAATATAAAAATATTGCGCTGAAGCGGTGATAAGCTTGACTCTGTGGTGGGCGTGATGTGACTGTGTCACCGTGGTAATGCGATAACCGTGACAGCCCTACTGGGCTCACTGGCCAATCACAACCAAGTTAGTTAGCCTAGTCTGTCGCTACTGATGCGGCTATAAAACGGTGGATAAATAGTTTTGAGCGTCACAACCCCTTGCAAAATGACTTGTTTTAGTATCAGAATTTGATCAATTTGGTTCGTTATCATTTGGAAAGTCTAGAAGAGTCGCACAATTTAATTATTTTATCCCTAATCAATCAATCACTGACATAGGGCTAGTCTAAGTTGTGAGCTAAAACATTCAGATTTCAAACTGTTCTGTCGGCTAAGTGTTACTCAACTCTAAGCCAGCCTTCTATAATTGGTCATCTGCTCTAAATAGGCAGGACTGGAGTGTTTTTTTTTTTTAAGCCACTGCGGTGTTAACATTGTCGTGTGTAGCTACATGCTAACGGCAGTAAAATGTCATCTTGGCTGGCAGTGTCGTTAAATTCTCCCCAATTCCGAGTCACATTTCTCCTGAAACATTTTCTGTTTATGTAGTATTTGGTTTAAAAACCTTTATCTGTGATTTTTGACTGTAGAAAGTGCTGCTATATTCTATTACTGTTACTCTATTACTATTGCTGCTATATTGTTTACTGCTACATGGCTAACGGCAGTAAACAATGTCATCTGGGCTGCCATGTTGTTAAATTCTCCCCAATTCCAGGTCGCATTACAGCTGAAACAAGTCCGATTGGGTAGTGCTTGGTTCAGAAGCCTTTATATGGAATTTTTGATGGTAGAACGTGCAGCTTTGTTCCATTACAATCTAACGTTAGCATACTGCTAACTATTAAGTAGCTGCATGCTAACGCGACATAATCCTGGTGGCCAATCCTTATCATTTCTCCCCATATTCCGGTCACTTTACCCCTGGGACATGTCCGTTGTGTAATATTTGGTTTAGAAGCCTTTATTGGTGATTTTTCACGGTACAAAGTCCTGCTATATACTCCGTTAGTAGCTCCAGCTCATACTAGCTAGCTAGTGAAACAAAACTGGAGCGCACCGGAGATTCCAGGAAACACTCTGACCAATCAGAGCAGACTGGGCTTTTTCGGGAGGAGGGATTAAAGAGACAGGCGCTCCTACAGGGCTTCTCATACAGAGGGTTAATACAGGTGCAGCAGCCATGGGCAGTATGAGAGAAATAAAGTGTTTTTTTTAACATTAAAGCATGTAAACATGTTCTAGTACAAACACAAATTGTTGACATGACATGTAAAATAAAAAAAATAGCATTGAATGCGAAAATAAAGGGAATACTGTAGCTGTTTTTGTAGTGGGGGAAAAATACAGTTTGTACATGGGTAGTGAGAAGGATTCTGGTCACAGTACCAAGTCATCCGCTGTTAATGAAGTGTACATAACCGATCAGCTCAAGGCAAAACAAGAGAATAGAAAGTTGTCAAAGATGGCCATCACTCTGTAACGTTGACAAATTAGTTATTTACTCCTACAACTAAAGTAACCCATACGTACAGGGTCCAAAATTAGCACCATTTACCAGCCAAATGCTGGTAAAATATGCAAGTGGCTGGTAGATTTGTTTCACTCACCAGCCAAAAAACAATGGTGATCTATTGAGTGGCTGGTCAAATTTGAACATTCACTAGCCATATGGCTGGTGGACAAAAAAGTTAATTTTGGACACTGCATACATAGCCTGGTACAATTCCATGCACCCTATACTCCTTAGTCCACAGTAGCTCCCTTTTGTAAAATAGTGAAAAACATCAGTGTTTTTCACCAATAACGCATAACAGTCTCATCCTAACATTATAATTAAGAAGGTTAGTTTCTCATGGAGAATACAGAAGACAAATTTGACCTTCAAGTCTTTGGAAAACCAATATGAATTTCTTTTATCCCAGTCTTCCTTTTATGACACATTTATAACAGCCTTGTCAAATCCCCTGAAGGACCTGTTGTGACAGGGACAGACATCCTACTTAAACCCTTGATTCAAGTATGTTTATTTATTTATGAGCAGCACATTTTAAAAAACATGATCAAGTTCACTTTTTAAATGATTTTATGTGAGGGTTCCTTCATAATCTTGTCTGAAGTGAGGGGCTTTAATGTCACCAGGTGTGCCACAAGGCAGAATGTCCAAATGTGTTTTTGTGAATTGCTGCAGTAACAAATTAGAAATTGAGAACTGAATATACCTGCTGAGAAACTGAATATTCAAACAAGACTAGGTCAGAACCTAGTATGTGGCTGGACCGTGTATACAGTAGGTAATGTGCTAAATTGTGGCCAAATCTAGCCTATTAAAAAAAAAAAAAATCTGAACAGGATTAGAATTTATTCTAAAAGTATTTCTTTTTTTTTCTTCACCCATCTATTATTTTCTCTCCCCGTCGCTCCGTAGATATGATAGGTTTAGAAAAAGTTAAAATTTCAGTCTCATTAATGTCAGGCTGAAAAAACACACACACACACACACACACACACACACACACACACACACACACACACACACACACACACACACACACACACACAATCTCTCTCTCTCTCTCTCTCTCTCTCTCTCTCTCTCTCTCTTTCTTTCTAACCGAATCTAAAGCAAAGGTCACTGGCTGACTCCAAACATCTGCAAGTCGCTCCAAGATAAAGAAACGACCAACTAATTCCGCTTGGTACCGGCAGAAGACTCTCTCACATTTAAAAGAAATTGAAATAAATAAATTAGTAAATTTGCCCTAAACATCCCCATCTCCATCTCATACACTTGCCTCCCCTAACATACATACGTACACACACACACACACACACACACACACACACACACACACACACACACACACACACACACACACACACACACACACAAACACACACACGACATACTCCCTCAAAGTGCCAAACAGTGTTCACTCAAGAGAAGTGTGCACTGGCCGCAGCTCAATTTGTCCAGTAACTAAAGGTCATGCCGAGTGTGTTTTACCAGGGAGTCGGTATTTCAGAGCTCATTTGCTCCCCTTTGCTTCTTGTCTACAGCTCACAGTGTTGAAGGCAGCAATGCACAGACAGACAGACAGACAGACAGACAGACAAAAGCAATGGAAAAGACACAAGTTATGTTTCCATCTGACTGCCAAGCCAATTCAATACCAACTGTATAACTAGTAAGGAGGGAAAAAAGTACACCTTTTAGTCAGCTCGGGTTGAAGTGAGGTCTAAATCAGAAAATCTGACACTTTTCAGAAAATGGTAAGTGTCTTTAACCTAGTATACATCTGTATTGAAGGTTGTTGTTGAGTAAAATGTCATATTTCACCTGTTCACTAGTTGAAATCGAAACAAACTTGCCAGTATTCAAATTAGGTCCATGGTTGGTTTCACAATAAGGCATTAAAATGACCAAAACACATGAGTCTCATGTTGTGTGAAAATGGTTTAAGCAACAATACATAGCAAATTAGCCCTACTGAAGATAAACTACAAGCAAAGCAGAATGCTTTATGCAGCCAAAACATTACCCCAAATCACAGAGCTGCTGATTAGCACGGGACTTATATGATTACGACCTCTGTGTTTGGCAAAATAAGGTAGGCAATTTGCGGTGGAATTCTGCCTTGACAAAGTACGGACATGGCAGGTTTGCACAGGATAAAGATCGCCGACGACCTTCGCAATTATTACCAATTACTTGACGTTTCCAGGTAATACTAGTCATGTGTAAATAGGGCTTAAATCTTTGTGTTTTGAATGGTTTATGTGTTTGTTTTTAATTCATTGTGTTTAAGAAATTATGTAAATCATGTTGACTTGCCTTTTTTGTTTACTTTTTTACCATGAGTTACTCTTCTAGACTTTTTTGGCAGTTGAGCTTCAGAAGCATTCTCACTATCTGGCACAGAAAAAGCAAGACAAAGCATCAGATTTGTGTTCTTGTAAGGGAGACACAGATGTGGCTAAAAGCAAAAAGGATTCAAATGCATGCAGAGTTTATGGTAGGAGACATTTTAAGTGACAAGTGTAAATGGAGCTATAGGACAACGTAATTGTTTCAATTAAACTGCCAGGGAACATTTCATCTACATTTGAACAATTTTAAATTGTTGTACCTTCTGTCACAATCATATTGTGGCTGCCATAAACATAAAATACAAGGAATGTGAAGGCATAGTATCTACACGGGATATCATTTTTGTGACCTGGGAATTGTGGAAAAAAGGAGGCAAATTGGCATTGGCTGTGTGTGTGTAATTACTGTTCAAAAATGCGAGACAAGAGGCTAGCTGGTGCCTTGCAGACACACTCCAAATATCTAGCAGGCAAAATACATGAAGGTGTCGCTGAACCTGCCAGGGAACTACAGCCAATGAAAGTGCAAGACACGGGCCGAAGGGGAAACCATGGGGAGAGGTCACCTGTGCTTTACTGTATGTGTTGCAACACGGACCAAAGTTGTTGTTGCATGTAGAGTAAAAAGGCTATAAATAGTAAAGATGTGCGGAACAGGCTATTTTGTGAAAACGTGTGCCAACGACAACACCCCCTAAAACTGCTCTGTCTGAAATCATCCACTAACAACTTGAAGCGCTTATTTTGGCGGACATCCAAAAATCCTGTCTTGCCTAAAGTATAAGCGGCTAGTGTCACATCTTGTATGTGTTTTTGTGACAAAAATGTAGTTTGAGACAAGTCTCGAGGATTCCTCCTCGTGAACGATCTCGTAGTGTGTGAGCCCTGTTGCCGGTCAGTCAGGGAGTGTGAAGACAACAAGCAACAGCAAGTTGTGTAGTATTAAGCAGTGTTGTAGTCAAGACCACCTAAACCGAGACCAAGTCGTCACCAAGACCAGAGTGTATCAAGACCAAATCGAGACCACAACTTTGAGGGGTTGAGACCAAGTCAAGACCAAGACCAAGACAGGGCGAGACTGAGTCAAGACCAAGACCAGACCAGTGCCAGACAGCCAGAGCATCTTCTCCTCTCTCCCGCATTCACTTTCTTTGGAGTGGTAAGGGGGGTGGGGAAAGGGTGTTAACGGTAATACATTTCAAATTAGAAATGAGTGAGGTTATTGGTTGTATGTAAAGCAGAACATTTTACATCCAATCACAGTAATGATGTTAACACATACATTTGACAATGAAGAGGCAATTTAATTTATCCCTGCAGTTGTGGTCTTGACCGATCTTGAAATAAAACCCAGAGTCCTCATCCGAGACAGAGATAAGACCGAGGAAAAATGCAGTTGATTCCGAGACATTTAAAAAGTGGTCTTGAGACTTGAGTCTTAAGACCAAGACTGATCTTGAGTACTACAACACGGGTGTGGTGGTGATGATGGCGTAGTGGATATGCCTTTGGTGTGGGAGATCTGGGTTCAATTCCCACTGCGATACATCAACCAGTGCAACCAGTGTGTCCCTGAGCAAGACACTTAACCCATAGTTGCTCAAGAGGGGTGTTACCTCTGACATATATAGCAATCATAAGTCGCTTTGGAAAAAAGCGTCAGCTAAATGACATGTAATGTAATGTAATGGTGTGAAGAGTACAGTGAAGTGGCGTCCTTAAAAGTATTGTAGCCGGAACTTGCCATCAGGCTTGTGCACAATTCAGAATTGAATTGAGAATAACTCCTTCAATTCTTGAATTTGAATTTATGTAAAAAAACAGGATCTAGAATTGCAATTCAAATTTGAATTAAAGGAAGCAGAATTGCAATTCAATAAAAATTCAAAGAAATTCATATACATAATTTCAGGGAAGTGCTTAACAATGAAGCTTTACAATATATGCCAGATATGATGGCATTACATATTCTATAAATGATATTAGTTTGAACTACTTGTACAGATTACATTAACAGGATTTTTTTCCCCCAGCAATGAATGTTAAAAGCTCTAGTCACAGAACAAATAACTAATTATTGTAACTGTAATTTTGTGGAATATAATGGAACATGACTCCATTTCCCAGAATGCTTTAATTTAACCAAGTATTTAAAATGGTTGCCAAACAATTTGAGGTGGACATTTGTTTGAAAGCTTCTTTTCTACACAATTTGATGGTCAACACTGGACTTTTCAAGTTTCAGAAGTCCCTTACAACTTCAGATCACAAACATTTATAGATTTGACACCTGTAATAACAGCGACATGGACAATAATAGCAGGCCTAAAAGGTCATCTGTACTAGTTCCTTTTGAAGAACCAATTCCAACAAGAACTCCTGGAAACCACAGAGCCATAAGCAAGCACTGCAGTGCTCCAGTCTGTGGCTCCATCAAGGTTACTTCAAATTCCAAAAGGCATCTACAAGTAAGTTAACAGACAGTCTTTTATTTTTGAAAACCATCTCTTGATGGTATTATGCTACTGATATTTGACATCATCACTGTTGGGGTCACTACTCAAGAACGTGTAATACACATTATTCACTTTTTAAAAAATCCCCATAATGCATTACCTTACTTGTTATTCTCTATGGATAGTAAATCACTACTCTACTCATTACATTACTGTAGCACAACACAGCAAGAGCCTGGCATATAGCTCATAAAGGGCTTAAACACACTTACAACTCACCACACAACAGTAGCATTAATGTGTTACATTACTCAGTTACAGCCAAATATGGCATTACTTCGTAAGGAGTTACCCCCAACACTGGATATCATATGTGTTTAAAAGCATGCAAGCACACTTTTTACTTATTACTTATTGTAAATCAAGAAAACAATTCTTGTCAATTGTGGAATTAATAGAAATATTTGTTCTCTTAAAGAGTGTTCTATATTTCCGAACAAAACGTATGCAGGGTTGAGGAGTGACTAGTTGCGTGCAATGAAATCATGTTATTAATTACAAAATTAATGTCATTGTATTTAGTTGTATTACTGAGGTAAATATGTAATTCAATTAGTTACTAATCAAATTAAAAGTTAATTGATTTGCATTAATAAATGTATCCAAATAAAGTAATCCAAACATCATTTATAATGGGTGACCAATTAAATTTCCAAAGTAACCTTCCTAACACTGAATGTATGTAAGATACAACACATTCTGTTGTGTGGAATTTATTTGAATTGCCATGAATTTAATTCCATTTCCTGTTATTCAAATTCAAATTCAACTTCCTGTGGGGCGGAGTCAATTCAATTCAAATTCCAATTCATGAATTGAATGGAGGCCAATTCTGAATTTTACACAAGCCTGCTTGCCATAAAGCAATGACAATCACAAATTCTAAAAAGAAATTAAGTTCTTGATCATTTTGTTTTCACATGTCACATTGGGGAACACTGGAGCAGCTCAATCATCTGTATGGTTCCTACTTACAGTATGTTCTTTAGTCTTCTATATTGAACCCATTTGATGAGGCTCTTACTCTAAATTAGCATGCAGGGGACACCAAGCAGCATTATGAATTAATGAGGAGAGTAAAGGTCAATGCAGTAGAAGGGAGTTGCAGTGTTATAGCTGCCTGGTCAACATCATCACAGTTCTCACACTGAGCAGGGTGATAATGCAACAATCTCTCTTCCACAGACATAATATCACACATCAAAATTAGTACGCCAGCCTAAATTAATTTTTTTCTTTTTACTTTCTCTTAAGTGCAGTTTTGTTTTTCATGTGTTTTTCTTCGTGTTCATAAAAGAAAAACAAGTGGAAAACCCTGTACTCCCAGAGGTATCACTGAGGATTTTGGCCACATATTTGTTGTTCTGTTTTTTTTACAGTGCAAAACACCTACTGTTCACATCTACAGTGTTACATTGAGTTTTTAATTAGCACAACAAAGGATCAACTGTCCTCCACTGACATCACTCCAGGGACAAGCTCAGACGCTCCCAACAGCTCTCAAAAGGAAATTAATTTTCACACTTTCTAGAGTTATGTGATATGTATAAGATGTGAGTAAATCATCTGTTACCATTAAATGAGTATTTTAGGCTATTTTATAGGACTTGTGCATTTCATCTGTACTGTAATACATATTTCCAATTTTTATCAAATCTGACGAAATATTATGAATCATTTGAAATGGATGGCCCATTTCCCGAGATGGGAAGGCGTTCTTCCGACTTTGGTGTGTTCATGACCTTTACGTCGTAATGTGGAAACAACATGGCCGCTACAAAGAAGATATGTTGTATTTTATTGCTCAGAGTGTTTAAACATGTTGATAGCTGTGACAATAAAAGCAAAGGAATCAGATCAGATAAGCCATGAAATATGACCGCAAACTCAATTTTTTTCTGATTATTCCTACGCCCCGTGAATGCAGCTTAAATACCTGTTGTATCTGCCTCGTGTTTCGGATCCACTCGAAAATCTAATGGTTTCTTCCTTGGCCCATGCTACACCCTTCCACCCGATAAAAAAATTTAAAATAAACAATAAATATGCCGTTTGATTGTTTCATGTATTGATTTACAGTCTCCTCATTTTGTCTGCCAACATTTTTTGTCCCCTTCAATTTCTCAATTAGTGTACATCATGATTTATTCGCTAATGCCGTTTCGACTTTGTTGCATTTCGTTTTTATCAGTGCAATAACCTTTCCACCTCAGCCACGTAAAAAGAAAATTTTCCTTTGAATTGAGAAAGATGATAAACATTGGACTACTATGTACAGATAGTATGTATATGTCTGTATATAAAAAAGTATATATACACTCATTATGCTAAACTAAGCTAATCCCCACCTTGCTCTCAATCCACATTTAGCATACGACATAAGAGTGGTATTGTTTTACTCTCTGCAAAAAATCTTGCTGCTCTGCACAGTGCGTTTTACACACACACACTGAAGGTTGCTTTTTACGTTGTATCTGACGCTGACCGCCACTGCCTTACGAGTTTGGAGTGAGAACGGGTTGGTTTTTTCCAAACTGTTGAACTTTTTATTTAATCTCATATCTGGTACTGGCCTAGTATAAACTAGCATGTCTTATTTGATGAACATGGAGTGACCACCTGCTTTTTATCAACCAACAACAATGCTAACACCCCCAGATTACCTAAAACAAACCAGTTAGCATATAGTGACATGGTTAAACACAATTTCCATGGGTCTCTTTCTCCACCAATAAAGAAACAAAAATCCCTGATTGAGCACATTCCAGCTAAATTCACGAAATTCAACATGGCCAACCATTTTCAGTTTCTTGTCTGATTCATGTGTCCCTTTATCTGTTGTCTGTCATTATGTCACATATTGTAACTCCTTCAGGAAAGCCCAGCTAATAGAGAGATCCTGAGATCCAAATGTCATTGTGAAGCATTTCCAGGTGAACTACTTTGTTTTGAAGCATGCCTACAGATGGTTTCTCTCCACACAATGGGAATGAAGTGAACAGCAAGGTCTGCCATTTTTCTTGAGAAACAGTGTTATTATTGTTTTGGAAAAAGGGGTTTGACTTTTTACTGGAATTCAGTCATGTTTTGATGCTTTGAATGCCACTATCTAAATGCTCCATTGTATTGATGTGAGCTGTGCAGATATCTCAAAACCTCAACAAAATCACACCAACACTATTATCTTGTAAGAGAATAAAATATAAAGATATCCCCTGGTGTTTTTTGGGGCTTCCAGACATGGCCTTAGACACACACACACACACACACACACACACACACACACACACACACACACGCACACACGCGGCCTTGAGGTATCAGCTGGCTTTGTGCAAAGGTGAGTAGTCAGGGCCGTCCTTATCATTGCTTGATGCTAATAAAGAAGGTGGGATGCTTTTCTCCCACATGGAGAGCAGATAATAGAGAAAGTGCTGGACTGTCTGAGATACTGTGCCGAAGACCAGCCTCCCATCCCCTCCCTCTTCTCTCCTGCCACCCTCCCTCCGTCTTTTCCTCTGTTCCCTTTTTTGTTGTCTGAGAGACATATCAGATCGTGTTGCAGAAGGAAAAAGCGAATAGCCGACAGGTGATACCGCGTCTGCTTGCAGGTAAGGAATGTCAGATGGTATTAAGAGGAGAAAAGAGCTGATAGAGAGAAAAGAGAGCTGGGGAAAATCAAAGAGCTGCAGGTGCAAAACAATGTCAGGAAGCTGGAAATATCAATGTACCATTTGTATTAAAGGAGCCTTTCTAAAGTGCAGAAAGAAAGGTACAGAAGAAAAATGTAGCCTACATGAATCACATGAATAAACTTACAAGTGAAAATGGTTAAATGTTTTTTAAAGATTAAACTAAGACATACTATGTCAGTATGACTTAAAGAATAATATAAATACTGTATAATATAAAGCTTGAGTAACAAAGACCTGAAGAAACTGGAAGACGCTTTAAAAATAACTTTGTCCATGCACCACACACACACACACACACACACACACACACACACACACACACACACACACACACCCCTCAGTACCACAGGGAAAACCATGTCTAAGTTTGTAATGTTTCTTTGTAATGTTGGGTGCAAAGCAGGAAAAAAAACACTTGGTGTTAAGTTTTTTCATGACACAACTTTGTGTTATACTGTAATGCACAGCCAGCTGTTCAGATGATGTAACACTCTCTGGTGTTGTGCTGATTCTGACTCATACTGTACTGTACCAAACTGCTACCTAAAAGCACTTTTGGGGTACATATTACTATGTCTGCATTATTTCTTTTAAGCATGGTATTGACTGTGGGCCTAATGTACTCCAAAATAGTGATTCTGTTACTTACTTACTGTTACTTACTACTTACTTCATTAGTGTCTGTGCATGGGGACATACACAAATGTGCAGTCGGCCCTTAAATTCTGGGCTGCAGACATCCATGCGGCGCTCGCAGATATAAGCATATGATGATATATATGTCACATGGACCCTCACAGACCCTCACGGCTATGATATAAATAAGCCCAGCTGCTGGGCTGCTCAACTGCGCTGTAGTCACTCGCCATCTTTGAATTGCCTCTTCCCATGGGTTTCACCTTTAAACAGAAAGTAAATGCATATTGCATAAAGGTAAGTTAAAGTGCTCATATTGTGCTTTTTGGCTTTTCCCCTTTCCTTTATTGTGTTATATATCTTTTTGTGCACATTATAGGTTTACAAAGTGAAAAAGCCGAAAGTCCACCCCAAAAGGGACTTACCATCTTCCAGAGAAAACACTGTTCACAAACTGCTCCAAACAGCTCAATTGTTGTCCATCCTTTACTTCCGTGACGAACGTGCGTCACTTTGTAACACACGTTATAATGCTCACCTAGCTGCTAGCATGGCACTCCCTCCGACTCTGCAACTGACAAGCTAGCAGTACTTACTGCGCATGTGCGACTCCCAACAAAGATGGTACAGAAGTGAGATGTCTCACTCTGTAGCTAAAACAGAGAGCTCAACACACAGGGTGAAAAGAGCAGCAATGTGCAGTACAACGAAAATATGGTGTTTTCTGAAAATTAAACCACATAAACCTATTCTGGTACAACCTCTAAATACAATTATGAACCTGGAAATTAGCATAATATGAGCACTTTAAAACACAAAAATGTTCAGCTGTGCCATTTTTTTTTTTTTAATTGGTGACTTTGCATACCTTTACCATATTTCATGGCAAACAATCCAACAGTTGTTGAGATACCGCTAACAATCAACCTACTGACTTAAAGACCTACCACTGGCGTAGCCCAAGAATCAGTTATTAGTCGAGAGTAGACAGTCACCTTCCAGTTGTAAACTGTCTGAAAGTTATCAGTGTGCATCACATATGATTCATTAATGTATGTACAACATTTTGGGCCAATCCACCCAGCAGTTGATGAGATATTTCACTGCATCAGTTAAAAGTTGCCTGATGATGACTCAAGATAATATAATAAGAGATCATTTTACTCAAAACCAAAAATGCGGACCTCATGGTGGTGCTAGAGGAAAATTCAGGGGGATTAGGATTCATCTTTCGGGGACCATGAATGTCTGTACAAAATGTTAAAAGAGGACGACGGCACACTAAACCCATCATCATCATCATTTAATTTAACCACACCTGGTTTTCCAAAGCACGTTTGCCTCGGTTGAAAAATGACTCTTGCTGTTTGTACATACATGCCATGACAATCTATTAATTGACATACTGTATTTCACACTGCACCAAAGTGGTGGAGCAACCAACAGGGCAATTCCTCGAGCTGCCACTAGCATGGCAAAAAAACTATCATCTTAAACTATTCATTACAACTGACATCATTACCAAATGGACAGTCATACCTCTGTAGTGTTATAGATTATTTGCCCACCGCCAGTTCTAAAATGGACTTCTGTGGATGCTATGAGATTTCTATGGAAGAGGATTATGGAAGAGTTCTGAGTTTAAAGTCATAATTTTGACTTTAATTTCATTTTTTTTAAATAAAATTTAAAAGTTATAAATCTAAAAGTTTTTATAAAAACTTTAATCTTAGAATTCTGATTTTTTTTTTTTTTAAGTAAAAAAGAAATTCTTAAGTTTTCAAAAAAAAAGTCTGAATTCTGCCTCTAACCTCAGAACCCAATACCTTTTTTTCACTTGTGGCCAAGTTACTTTATTGTAACTGGTTTTTTTTCTTTTCATTCAGCCTTCAAACAGGCTTTGTGCATTCAGGATTCATCTGCACTGAGCTGTTTAGGATTTATTGAGTCTTCATGTAAAGGCGACCTATTGTATACTGTATATGTGCATCCACCTTGTCCTGATGCAACACATAAATCCACAGAATTCAAACTGATTCTCAGGAAGAGCGGTGAGCCTTGAAGTGTATATGAAGTGAGCTCTGTTATTAATCCACTGTGGAAGGACTTTCTCCCTGTCTCTCCCAGACTGCTCGCACCACGGTTTTCTCTCAAGATTCACTGTTACAACACAAAACTCCCGGCAACCTCAGCTGGTAAAATAGTGTCTCTCTGGATAATTTGTCTGTGGGCAAATACTGATAAAAATGTATCACCCAAGGTAGGAACAAAAAAGAAGAAGCGATGATTTGCCCCCCTATCCCAGAATAGAAAGTGATGTAGCCAGGCCATACTCCAGCACTGACAAAGCACAGTTGAAAACTGGAAGTCTGGCATTGCAAGACTAAGGTCACTGTAAATGGTATGAAAAGGATCCTTTGCTTAATGGTCAGATATGCATCATCATAAGTGGTGAAGGAAGTGTTTAGATCCTTAATTTAAACATAGATAGCAATACTTCAGTGTAAAGCCACCGAATGCCACTACTCTTGCATAAAAAAACTAACATTTATTGCAATTGTATTTAAAGAGTTCAGTTTACTAGTTATGTGGAGTAGTACTCAGCCTCTGAATATGGTTGTAAATTACTTTCTATGTCTCTAGAGGAGCTTTGTTGGAGAAAGAGTGTTTGAAAGATAAGGAAAATATTTTACCAGGTAATAATAATCTAATGAAGAGGTTATTTTTAGTTGCACTATGGGTAATGTAGGCTTATTGGACCTTGACCCATACTAAGGACTAAGACAGAGGACAGATAGCCTCTGCTACATTAATTGAAATTTCTTTTTAAATCCATAGCCTCCAGGACCTTCAACTTGGAAGTACAATAATACAATGCTGGAATGACCCTTTGACCCTTCAACAGGGGCCTGGGGCCCCTAGGGGGTCCTCAGAGTTACTGCAGTGGGGCCACCAAATTTCTGTTCATTTTTTGATGGTTTCTTCAAAAATGTAAATGTCTTAACATGAATCTTATTATTATTATTACCAAATGTAAATCAGCCTATTTGTAAAAAAAGACACATTGATGATAGGCTAACTGGCCTATAGGTAAGGTAGTGCCTAAGATAGCCATCCACCGATACAGTTTATCTTAAGGATTCACTGTTCCACATGTATGTTAAACATTAAAAGATGATTTATAAAATCATGCCAACAAACATTTCAATAGCTTAGTATTCTATGCACTGTAAAGGTAAGGTAAGGTAAAGGCTTTAGGTCGCCCTACACGTTATTGGAGGCCCAGTTTAATATGCAACTTCATTTTTTACAATATTGGTGTTAGGGGGTCCCTGAAAACACGTTGAATACCCCTGGTATAAACTATTCCTCAAACTGCTTCAACTTTGAAATACCATACTTGCTGTTGCTGCTGTGTTTTTTTTTTAGCATGAAGGGATTATTAGCCACATTATGGTGGTCAATTAAAGGGCTGGGTATTGTTATTAAAAAATGATGATACCAATACAAAAACCCTTAAAGTGATAGCGATACCCATAGTACTTTATTCAATACTCATCATGTGAAGGAAACCCCCCGACACGCTAAACTGCCAACTCCGTCGAATACACAGCGGTCCGTAAGGGTTTTTAGCTGCCGCGGTAGTGGGCCAATCACATGTCGCATTAAATCGAAGAACACTTGCAGTGATTGGCTGTGAGCAAAACCATACAAATAGTATTTGTTTATCTAGATCAGGGTACAAAAAGGATTAATGTAGTTGTGTGTGTATTGTTTGGAGAAGTTTCTATACTACTACGTTATTTTGGTCGATACCTTAAAAGGTACAGAGTACCGTTGCCCAGCCCTAGTCCATTACAAGTACTGCCTTCAAACTGCAACTGAAAGATCATTTCTACCACTTTTATACAAAATGTCAGTTTACTAGTCAAAGGGAGTGCTACTCAGTTGTGTAATGTCTTCTGTGGATCTGGAGGAGCTTTGTCAAGTTGGAAGAAAATAAACCTAATGATGTTATTAGCTCGATTTAGGTTTGGAGACTAAAATGTTCAAAGAATAAGCCTGAGTTTCAAACTGAATGTGTAGAGTATAAAAGATGTGGGAAGGCATTACACAGGAGAGAAGGCTCTTGTGAAGAGACACTAGTCATGTTTCCTTCGACATATTTTCATGCGCATTTTGAATTATCGCATTAGAAAATGTTGGATGGAAACGTCAAAAAAATCAAAAACAAAGTTTTTACGCTCGCTTGAGGTGTTTTTTTTTTTCCTTTTTCGAAAAAGAGTTAATGCGCAAAATGGGAAATGGAAACAGCTTTGCCGAATAAATTGTGACGTAGCAAACATGTAACTCACATGACTATAGTGCCAGTATCCATCGGCTGGGGGAATGATCGGGATATGGGTCCCATTCAGTACGGCGTACACTTGTGGCACAAGGTGAGTTTGTGTGAGTTTGCGGTCAGCTATAGCCTGTGCCTCCGCCACCTCGGGTAAATTGACGAATTGGTTCAACAGCTTGAATCGTATGGCCCTGCACACCGTGTATACACAGCGGTGAACGGCTGTCTTGCTGACACCAAATGTCTCTGCCGCAACCCTGTATTCTGCACAGGTGGCCAACTTGCACAAAGCTACCTCTCTCCATTTAGCCAAATTGTTTTGCTTCTAAACTTTTTGATTTAGCAAGCCGGTTTGCAATCTACATCCATGCGTAATGTCAACTCGTGACCAAACTATGCTTTGCGTGGTCTAGTTTATTCGCTCCAAACCAGTTGATGGAAACGCTTCTAATTCGCATTTTCTTCTTTTTTGCGACATTTTAATAGTTCACTTAAAACTCACTTGACAATTAGATGGAAACATGACTATTGATAGTTGCACAATTGGAGATGTATAATCCAGCATTTTTGGAGCTTGACCCAAACTTGGGACTAAAAGTCAGCGTATCACAACCTCTGCTGCATCAATTGTGACCATTCTTTAAAAAAAATAATGTTCTTGCAAGTGTCTGCAACTTTATCAAGGTGCACTACTAAATCACCCTTTAACTCAAAGTACAGTGGTATATCAGCAAAGTATACTTAATGTTTAAAAAGGTAAAAGTACAGTAAAAAGTAAATTCACACTGTATTAGAGAGATAGGGCATGCTTTGGCGGAGGTCTGCACTCACCGAGTGCCCTTGTAGTTTCTATTAAATTAGTCCTCTGTGCTCCTTTCTTTTAGATGAATGAATAGTATTTTAGATTTAAAAAGCAGTCCCTCTACCTTCTTTCTCTGTCTCTTTCTCACACACACAGGGATACAGTGCTACGTGATGCCTGTGGCCACAACACCTGTTAGATACAACCCCCCGGCTGTCTGTGTACGTGTGTGTACATTCTACCCCTGACACATGCAAAACACGGTAAGACAAAACCACAGGTAGGCAACATTGTACTGCAGGTCCTTTTGCACTCCCTCTGTCCCTTTGTGAATATTACTAAGGAGGAACCTCTAGAGGACAGGGTACTAGAGATGCACCAATTACAATTTTCTAGGCCGATTCCGATTTTTCATTGAGTTTGACCTGCCGATACCGATTTTAGCTGATTCCGATTAAATTTTTTCTAACCACTTTACAGCACACACAAATATTTATTTTCTATATTTTCTTTAATAGAACATTTTACATTTTGCATAGAATATAGACATTTTTTGGAACAGATAATCAATAGATGTCAGACGGACTGGCCGGTCGCCGGTCATGGCCGATCACGTGAAAATCGGCCAATTCCGGTCACCAGCCGGTCAATCGGTGCATCTCTACAGGGTACGAATACATACAGCACACAGTGACAGGGCTGGCCTGGTGCCGTGGGTTGCGCGGTAACGGGTGCACCTACACACTCATTAACAGCTCCAATCACTTGGTTTATCAGGAAGCGAAATTAAACTGAACTGCAATAACCTGCAAAACTCTAACTGTGAGAAACTTGGTCTCCATCGCTACTTCCATTCATGCTTTCCACCATCAGACTCACACTGCATTATGGGTAGATTTTGATGGCAAACATGACAGCATGCATCCCGTATTTTACCTGCCATGTATTTAAATTAAGCTACTACTGCTCATTATAAATTAGGAAAATATTGTTAACTTGTTTGCTGGACTCAATCTCAAAGCAGCAAGGGCTCATGTAAAGTGATTACTCTGAATTACTCTTTAACCAGAGAAGGACCAGCAGCAGGTAAACACAGCCAGTGATGGATGAAAGAAACTACTGTAATTATGTCAATTTAGGAAAAACAAGAGCACATCCACATACCCAGTTGAAGTACATGAGCTGCAAGCAAACTGAATCTATACATTTACCTTGCAAAGTTGAGTTGGTTGAACGCCTCAGTAGTTGCCTCAGTCTGTGTGTATGCCTCAAAGAGGGGGCCGTAAAGGATAAAGGCTGCTCTAATAGATTCTTTTCTGTGCTTCTACTGCTTTTGCCTGTGTTTCTCCAGCTAATACACTACAGCAGACAGAAAGAGTTGCCTGCTTGTTTACCTGACACTGCCTGCCTACGAAACACTGCTTGGTTACCTGTATGACTGTTTACCTATACTATTCTGACTGTTCACCTGTCTACAGTAACTGGCTGCCCTTAGGGCTCACCTTCACACCTGTTAGTCTGCCCTGACTGTGTTTTATTCGACTGTCCACCTGAATGCTAGCTTCTCTCTCTCTCTCTCTCTCTCTCTCTCTCTCTCTCTCTCTCTCTCTCTCTGTACTGACATTAGCATAGCCCTTCCTCCTCTCTAACCTGCCCTCATCTAACCTGTTTGGCAGTGTGTTGCCTGCATGCGTGTGTGTGTGTGGTTGGAACTGGTGTCTTGCTGTAATTCACAGTGGTACTACAGACACGCGCACACACGCACGCACACACACACAGCTAATACACAACTCTGTTACCACGGTATTGTAAGCACATGTTTATTCATTGATAAAATGAATTAAAATTCCATTGTGCTCTTAGTTTATGTGTGACTGGGAATGCAATGGTGAAAGTATATTATTTTGGATTATTACTTGTTTTTGGTTTTGTTCTCAAGTCAACCATTATAATTGCTAGAAACCCTTCTGGAACTTTGGAAAATACACATCATAATAACATGGGAGGCATATGATGTGCTTATACTGTATGTCCTGCCCCTGCATTGTTACCAATATAATGCTGGATATTCAGAAAGATAGCAGGGTGAAAGTGAAAGGGAAATCTGTTAAATTACTTTCAAGATGGTATTAACCCACATTAGTCACACTTTATAATAACCATCATTAATAAATAATACATTGATAGTTAATTCAACTTAAGTTAATAGCTATTTTACTTTTTCAAAAAAAATTAAATTATAATAAGGCCTAATAATACTGCCATAATACTACAACTTACTAATTATTAAAAAATTGCTGTTTTTAACACTTTATTGTTGCACACATCATAACATTTGATATATTATATTAAGTATTTGTTAATGAGCAAGAAATAATTTGTAAACCGTCTATAAGCAATATTTGGATGGCTATTATAAAGTTACAACTGATTATTATACCTTGTTAATGGTTAATAAATACTTTTAAAGCATCCATAAACATAATTTAGATAGCTATTAAGAGTGCACAAATAATCAAGTAATCACCTCTTTTATAGATGACTGAAAAAGATTTTATTTTTTGGATTTATCGTGAGCTAAACCAGGTATCACTGTCACTGTGTTACAAGCAAATAGGAGCAACAAACGACGTGTAGTTACATTTTTCGAGAGGTGCACGTCAGGCTACGGCGTAGGGTCCATGTATCCAGCTGATTTAAATAGCTCACGTTACTATATTGTGTGAACATGTTAACTTCCTTCCTGAGACTATTTTGCAGAGCCAGTGTCGCTCCATCCGGAGCATAGCACCGCTCAAAACGATTGTGATTGGTTTAAAGAAATGCAATGAACCTAGAGTGTTTTTTTCTCCTATCCATGAATGTATGTGTGGTGTAGCCAGACCTTACTCCACAGCACTGTGGAGATAGGTCTGGCAATGCAAGACTAGATTCTCCCTAATAAGCTTAAGCTTATAGTTTTGCCTTTTGATTAGATAAAACCATTTATTAATGTATTTGTTAACAACTACAACTCAAAAAGTGGAGTCTGGTGTATAAACAGATCAGGAATGGAAATAAGGAAACATAGTTGTATAAGTTATAATAGTTGACAACTACCATGCCATGTACAACTACATTAATACAGTGTGTATATATTTAAAGTGTGCTTATAAATGCTAAATAGGGGCAAAGTAAAATGTTACCTTATGTTCCCCTAAAAACTCTCATTCACCTCAATTTGTTAATACTATTATTATTTCTAGTGGTAGTATTATTAGTAGTGGTTGTAGTAGTAGCAGCAGTAGTAGACATACTTGTAACAGTATTGTTAAAAAAAGAAGATCGCAATAGATATTTTAAATGAATTCAATATGTATTTCAATTGCGAGCAATTCAATCATTAATTAAATACTAATGGGAGTTTCTACTGTTGCACATTTTATGACATCTTGAACTCTTATGATGCATGCCAAAGGTAATAAACCTTTGTTTTTAGTACAACCTGCTGTGTTCTGCAGCTAAAATGATGCTTGTTAATGTCAGCCATGTATACAATCACTTAACATAAACATTAAAACAAAGCTTTGATGATAAATTACCAGAAAATGTTCAATATGTGCCTAGACATGTTTAGCTCATTTATTATACTGGTTATTAAAAAATTAATGCTCATTTTTCTCTTTGATTAACTTGGCTTTTTTTTTTGGACAGACAGGGGTTTAAATCTGGCAGGGTTAGCTGGTGGGCTAAAATTTTACTCCTGCACATAAAGGACTGCATTATGTTTTATTATAGTGTAATGTCATTCAGTGTTTAGACTTGCCTTTCACATCAGTCTGCTGGTGTCTCTCCGAAAGGGCTGGATAGGTTGGTATACATATAGCTAAGATTCATATCTATACCATAGAGCCACTTTTTATTTTGTGGGACATGAGCAGGATTTGCAAACTACCAATGTAACAACATCACAGCAATCTGGCTCTGAAATAGCATTTAATGTAGAGTTGGGGAGAGTGAGTCATACAGTAAGCTCACAGCTCCTCCTCAGAGGGTGGACACTGGATCTGGGCAATGTCTGAAAGAAACTGGTTGTAGCAGTCCTATAACAATGGGAACTGTAAAGGGAGATGGTCCAAGTGCAGTCTACTTTCAGACTGCAGGCCAAAATGACCCAAATCCGATTTTTTTGTTGTTGCTCATATCTAATGTTTTCATAACAGTTTGAACAGCCCCAGTCACATTACATCCGATCTTTTCTAGTTCTGATTTGGGCCACTTTCATCTGTAGTCTAAATCCGTTACAGGTTGGATTTTGAAAAAAGGCCACCCTTAGTCTGGATGATCAGAATTCATGCGACTCTGACATCACTCTAGTCTAGAGCGATCATTGTTACAATTCTGCGCTTTGCCATGGACTTTACATGGCTAAAGATACATCTCTATATCAGTGAATATATTTTGGAGGTACATCAACTTACCAGTCTGAACACTTAAATCGTCCTTATTTAAATCATGTTTTAAAAGTTGTAAGATGCACTAATAACTAAAGTTATTTAACGAGGCATAATGAACGTGCATAATGAATGCAAAGCAGACCCTTGGGACTGTGCCCTGCACTGCACTCTCATATGACGGTTATCCCGAGTTCCTGTGACTGTAATAATGGATATATGGCTGTAATTCATCATTCGTATTACCTTATAATACATCCGAGGGCTGTATGCTGTAAAGCGTGTAACGTGGATGTAACCTTATTAAAGGAGAATTCCGGCCAATTTTTACGTTAATCTTGATCGCTATAGCTACTCGAGTACTTTCGATAGAAAAAACCCTGACCCGAATCAGTGCAGGTAACACGGAGAAGCTGCAGCTATGTACTACAAGTGTCCCCTGAGTTAAAACGGCAATGGTCGGGGCAAGTTTTAGAGTACCTTTGTGCCTCTTAACAGACACAAAATGCAATTGATATGTCTGTGCCACATGAACAGGGCCCTTACGTGTCAACAAGATGCGTTTCCAACTCAGACATTGTTTAAATTCACCTACCCTGGTCCCTGTCTCGATCCTGCCGGTAGCTAGCTTGCCCTGCTAGCTGATAGCCATTAGCCGTTAGCTGCTAGCTGCTGTCCTTTGAGTGTATTCAGACAGGCTTCTATGATAATCATCCCAATAACAATCCACGGAGCAGCGGTGGTTTGGATATGTCCTCCAGAGGACAGGTCATGTCACGTCTTGAAGTGTATTCCCCCCTAAAAAAAAAACAGTAGTGCGGTAGTAGCTGTTAGCTGCTAGCTGCCCTCCGGTGAGTGTGTACAGCCAGATAGCCGTTAGCTGCTAGCTGCCGTCCGGTGAGTGTATTCAGCCAGTATTCTGTGATAATCATCCCAATAACAATCCATGGAGCGCCCGGTGGTCTGGTGGATGTCGTGCATAGGACAGATCATGCCTTCGCAGCGAAAGGTTTAGATTATTTCCCCCACACAATAGGTAATTGAGCACTGTAGTGGTTATGACCATATCAGTGACTATGTAACTACATGGAAACGGGGTAAACAATGTCTGTGGCTTGCATAGTAATAGCGTTGCTGAAGCTTAGCTGTAGCATCGCGCTGTCTCCTGGGAATTCAGTTGTAGCAGGAAAAGGTAAACAGTAGTGTGCAGATCGGGGCGTAGTGTGTGAAGAGTGGGGTTGTTTATAAGGGAAGAAGCTTGGAGTAACGTAACTATGGAGAATATAGCAGATATACAACACACGGAAGTTTTGAGTTTGATGGTCGTATTTATTCGAACCCGAGTATGCAGACGAAGAACTAGCCTCACAAGAGTTGGAAAGAACGAGCCAGACAGAGGGGAAACAGGCAGATGAACTTGCTGCTTCAAGCGTAAGCTAAAGCTAGCCTTCAGTAACTGGAAGACATAGCAACCATCGCCGCTCAATGGATTGTTATTGGGATGATTATCACAAAAGCCTGGCTGAATACACTCACTGGACGGCAGCTAGCAGCTAACGGCTATCAGCTAGCAGGGCAAGCTAGCTACCGGCGGGATCGAGACAGGGACCAGGGTAGGTGAATTTAAACAATGTCTGAGTTGAAAACTCATCTTGTTGACACGTAAGGACCCTGTGCATGTGGCACAGACATATTGCATTTTGTGTCTGTTAAGAGGCACAAAGGCTCCTCTAAAACTTGCCCCGACAACTGCCGTTTTAGCTCAGGGGACGCTTGTAGTACATAGCTGCAACTTCTCCGTGTTACCTGCACTGATTCGGGTCCGGGGTTTTTCTATCCACAGTACTTGCATAGCTATAGCGATCAAGATTAATGTAAAAATTGGCTGGAATTCTCCTTTAACGTCTCCATTCCCAAACTGGCGGCTATCTCCTAGTAGCTAGCGGTAGCTAGTAGCATGACATAACAATTTCATCTCCTTGGTTCTTTTACTACATCCAGGGATTTATTTTGACAAGCATTTAAACAGGGTGCTGCCTGTTGACGCGTGCCTCTTTTGCGCATGCTGGTCACTTTCAGGCCAAGCCCAGTTCATACGTTTGATGCAGGCCACATTTTAAAAGATAATGTGAACGGTTAGTCAGTCGGATCTGGCAATACATCGGAATTGAGCATTAAGGCCTGCAGTCTGATCGTAGCCTAAAGGTCTGCACCTTTTCAGATGTGCTGCAATGTAACCATTTATTCTTATACTAGTGTGTATATATATATATATATATATATATATATATATATATATATATATATATATATAATATATAAATAATGGCATGCCGTTTAGGAAATTATTTTATATACATATATATATGTATGTAAAGTTTTAATATATTGAATGAAAGTGAAAGCCTGACTATATTGAATGAAAGTCTAAATATATGGAATGAAAGCCTGAATTACCGGCTCACAGTCAACTAGCGGCAGCTGTACAAGTGCTGCTGGTAGCCGGCGTCCCGGAGCTCTGCAGCTAAATACAACCAGCAACTGCTGCTCGGATTTTACTGTTCTATGGCACTTAGGTTCACGTTACAGCACTTTGCTTAGTTTAACATACTTCTATTTAAGGTATATACAGTGCCTTGCGAAAGTATTCGGCCCCCTTGAACTTTTTGACCTTTTGTCACATTTCAGGCTTCAAACATAAAGATATACAACTGTAATTTTTTGTGAAGAATCAACAACAAGTGGGACACAATCATGAAGTGGAACGAAATTTATTGGATATTTCAAACTGTTTTAACAGATAAAAAACTGAAAAATTGGGCGTGCAAAATTATTCAGCCCCCTTAAGTTAATACTTTGTAGCGCCACCTTTTGCTGCGATTACAGCTGTAAGTCGCTTGGGGTATGTCTATCAGTTTTGCACATCGAGAGACTGAAATGTTTGCCCATTCCTCCTTGCAAAACAGCTGGAGCTCAGTGAGGTTGGATGGAGAGCGTTTGTGAACAGCAGTTTTCAGTTCTTTCCACAGATTCTCGATTGGATTCAGGTCTGGACTTTGACTTGGCCATTCTAACACCTGGATATGTTTATTTGTGAACCATTCCATTGTAGATTTTGCTTTATGTTTTGGATCATTGTCTTGTTGGAAGACAAATCTCCGTCCCAGTCTCAGGTCTTTTGCAGACTCCATCAGGTTTTCTTCCAGAATGGTCCTGTATTTGGCTCCATCCATCTTCCCATCAATTTGAACCATCTTCCCTGTCCCTGCTGAAGAAAAGCAGGCCCAAACCATGTTGCTGCCACCACCATGTTTGACAGTGGGTATGGTGTGTTCAGGGTGATGAGCTGTGTTGCTTTTACGCCAAACATAACGTTTTGCATTGTTGCCAACAAGTTTGATTTTGGTTTCATCTGACCAGAGCACCTTCTTCCACGTGTTTGGTGTGTCTCCCAGGTGGCTTGTGGCAAACTTTAAACGACACATTTTATGGATATCTTTAAGAAATGGCTTTCTTCTTGCCACTCTTCCATAAAGGCCAGATTTGTGCAGTATACGACTGATTGTTGTCCTATGGACAGAGTCTCCCACCTCAGCTGTAGATCTCTGAAGTTCATCCAGAGTGATCATGGGCTTCTTGGCTGCATCTCTGATCAGTCTTCTCCTTGTATGAGCTGAAAGTTTAGAGGGACGGCCGGGTCTTCGTAGATTTGCAGTGGTCTGATACTCCTTCCATTTCAATATTATCGCTTGCACAGTGCTCCTTGGGATGTTTAAAGCTTGGGAAATCGTTTTGTATCCAAATCCAGCTTTAAAATTCTCCACAACAGTATCTCGGACCTGCCTGGTGTGTTCCTTGTTCTTCATGATGCTCTCTGCTCTTTAAACGGACCTCTGAGACTATCACAGAGCAGGTGCATTTATACGGAGACTTGATTACACACAGGTGGATTCTATTTTTCATCATTAGTCATTTAGGTCAACATTGGATCATTCAGAGATCCTCACTGAACTTCTGGAGAGAGCTTGCTGCACTGAAAGTAACGGGGCTGAATAATTTTGCACGCCCAATTTTTCAGTTTTTTATCTGTTAAAACAGTTTGAAATATCCAATAAATTTCGTTCCACTTCATGATTGTGTCCCACTTGTTGTTGATTCTTCACAAAAAATTACAGTTTTATATCTTTATGTTTGAAGCCTGAAATGTGGCAAAAGGTTGAAAAGTTCAAGGGGGCCTAATACTTTCGCAAGGCACTGTAATGTATGGTCTATTGGTGAAGTAGCATTGATCACTTTGAAGGGGGGGGTATACATTTTGCACAGTAATCTGTTCACATGCAAAGCAAGCGTAGAAATTGACAAGCTGTTCCATGGTAGATAACACGTCCATCAAGGCAAGTGATGCTCATACACCTGTATGCAATGTGGTGTATTAAGACACATTCATGGTCCTTTTCATGGCCCTTTTCCATATAACACAGTACATTAACAGTACACACTACAGGTATGTTTTATTACATTTAACTATATTTTCACCAGTGGTGGAATATAACTAAGTACATTTAGTTACATTAAGTACTGTACGTACACATTTGAGGTACTTTACTTGAGTCTTTTCTTTTCATGCCACTTTCTACTTCTATTCCGCTACATTTCAGAGAGAAATATTGTACTTTTTACTCCACTACATTAATCTGACAGCTTTAGTCAAACGATGTAGTTTATAAATTATGATGTTTTATTATAAATTAAACTACCCAACAATATATCGGTCAACAAGTCCAGCTGAAATGATTAGACCATTAAACACTTAGTTGATGACAGAACTGTTTGGATTGTTTCTAAAATGTGAGAATGTTTCTGCATTGAGTACTTTTACTTCTAATACTTTCCTGATGATACTTATTTTACTTAAGTAACTTAAGGACTTTTACTTGTAACAGAGTATTTTTACAGTGTGATATTAGTACTTTTACTTAAGTACAGGATCTGAATACTTTTTCCACCACTGATTTTCACAACCCATAAAACATCAATGTGTATAAATATCAGAGATGGGGACTCGAGTCTGAGACTCGGACTCGAGTCGCACTTAAGTCACACAAACAGCTGACTTCAGACTTGACTCAGACTCGACCCAAAAGACTTCAGACTTGACTTGCGACTCGACCCAAAAGACTTCAGACTTGACTCGGACTTGAGCTTCGAGACTCGTCAACAACCTATTTTCATGCAATTATTGCTTTTTAAATCTAAATTGATCAATGTATTTCTATTTTCTTTTATTGGCGCATATACGTTGGGGAAACGCATGACGAGCTGCGTGTCCCTTGGCCTTTGCCGTAATGTGCAATGTACGCATGCGCTATGCGGCGCGCGCACACGTCAAAAAATGCAGCGACAATGGCGACACCAAGTCCTCCTGCAGTTGTGCCTTTTGTCATTAGTTTTGCTTTCAATAACTTCGTAAACAGTGGCAGTAAGTGAACAGCTACATGCAAGGAGTGTGGCACCAAGATACATGACGCTGGATCAACAACATATATAGCATATATCGCCACAGGTAAAAAGCTAACTATCGCAAAGTGTTGTGCTAATGCTGGAGACAGGCAAATTGTATTGTTATAGTTGTATCCATATGATGTGACAGACTTAGGTTAATATTTCACCAGTAGCAGAAGATTAGACTAAGACTAAGATTAGACTGTCTTCATTTTTTTCCAATTTATTTTCATTCCAATTTTTATTTTTCTTGTTGTTAAATAGCAATACGGAAAGTATCAGTTCTCACATGTTTGCACCATGGTTGGTGTATTAACTTTCAATACAGATGTTTTCCTCAAACTTTGAACACTGAAAAATGTAATGCATGATGAGGTTGGGCTTTACAGCCAGTTAATAACACAGACAAACATGTATTCTTTGGTGCAGATATCAAAATGTTGAAAAATACAGTTATGAAATTGAAACAGAGTCCTTAGTTTGTGTTTCTTCAGATTGCATTGCAGTAGACCCCATAAAGTTACCCTACAACTGATTTTGATACTGTACTGTATGGATGGTAGCTACAGGACATGCTTTGAATTCATAAGATTTAACAATACAGTGTTAGGGACAGATCAGACTTGAGACTTGACTTGGACTCATGGCAAAAGACTTGAGACTTGACTTGAACTTCCCCTCAAAGACTTGATACTTGACTTGGACTCAAGCTCAAAGACTTGAGACTTGATTTGGACTTCCAAAAAATGACTTGTGAACATCTCTGATAAATATATATATAAAAAAACATACATGAGAATGGTCTGCGCTGCTGAACTGCAAATTGTAATCACACCAGTAAGTAACAGCATTTTCCTATTTAACCATCTCCAGTAGGAAGAGTGGAGGCAGTAGTAGAGAAAAGTAGAGTTGAGGGCAGTATAAATTCAGCACATTACAGAGATTACTGCAGTCCAATAGCGGGCTTTCAGATCAAAACCTGCCCTGCGTTAAAACATGAGGGGCTGTGTTAATGCAACCCAAGAAGTCAGGTTTGAGTAATAGATTCAAAGGTTGGAAAGCTTGTCAGACTCCAAAACACTGCAGTGGTTTATACAGTATGGCTACAACTAACGTTTTTTATTTTTTTATTTTAGGATTATTTTCAGTGATGCTTAATCTGTCGAATATTTTCTCGATTTGGTTTCTAAAATGTCAGAAAATGGTGAAAAATGTGGATCAGTGTTTCCCGAATCCCAAGAGGACGTCCTCAAATGTCTTGTTTTGTCCACAACTTAAAGATATTAATTTACTGTCACAGAGGAGTGAAGAAACTAGAACAAATATTCACATTAAATAAGATGAAATCAAAGAATTTTTACTCTTTTTTTCATAAAAAAATAACAAACCAATTAACCATCCTATCCCCAAATCTTGCTAGTGGGTTTTAAAAAAAAAGCACGTTTTGTTTAAAAGATCGCCAAAGGAAAAACCAAGTATAGTATTTAAGTATCATTAGGAAAATGTAAAGCATTAAAAGTCAAAGTCCTCAATGGTAAAACTAGTAACTAAAGCTGTCAGATGAATGTAGTAGAGTAAAAAGTACAATATTCTTCCCTGAAGTGGCATGAAAAGAAGAGACGCAAATAAAGTACAAGTACCTCAAGATTTGTACTTAAGTACACTCTAAAAAATCATTCATGGGATCAGTAAGTAAAGCTTAAAATCATGAGCTTTTACAGCATAACATTTTTTATTTGTTACATATACATGTTTTAGTAAGTTGATAACTTATTTAAAGAAGTAGATCAAAATGAAAATAATAAAAAGTGTCTTAACTTAAATATATATTGATTATGAATAAACACTTTTACCTTTCCTTAACAATAGAAAATGATTGAGTTAGTGCTACTTGTCATTCTACTGAGCATCTTTCAAAAGCTGAGTTCAGTACTGAACTTGCCCAGACATGTTTTGCTGCTTGACCGCCTTCTACAAGACAAATGAAGAGCAGGCAAAACACGAGTTTGCAAAAAAAAGTGTCTTGGTGAGTATCTTTCTTTGTTTCATTTGCAACATGTACTAACTGTATCAGCATACATAATTTGTTTTCACACACTAAAATGTAAGTTGTAGCTTGTCCTCAGCTAATTCACCGACTGTTGAGTTAGCATACTTTTAGCTAGCTAGTGTCTTAAGAGCACCATGCTTCAGAGCAGTCTTTCGTATCTTTTGTTTGTAGTGGTAGCTTAACGATGTTAATTAGCACTGAACTGTCATTAATGTTTGCATTCTGAAAAAGCATGGAGCAAGACAAAAGCCCATTTCTGTGCAGTTTTTTGCAAGCAGATTTCTTAGTTTTAAAATGAATTGGATTTGTAAAATTTGCAAATTTGAAACACCAAGAAGGACTGATTATTAAACATCAACATTATAGACTTAGACATGGCCAACAGATTTAATATTTATAAGGCTTTTTTTTTTTTTTTAAATGATCAATTCATTACTTGATTTTAATTAAAAGCAATACAGATTGGTAATGTGTACATTCCAAGTCTTATAAACCTCATTCTTAGGTATTTTTCCTAGTGATGTAATTATTCAAAACCCAGATTCATAGTGGAGCAGTTTAGTATATTTTTTCTTATTCACAGGATGAGTCTGTGGAAAAAAGGAGAGAGGTTGCTATCCGTGGCTTAATGGTGTATCTCAGAGAAAAGGAGGAGGATCTCTTCAAAAGATAGTTGGTAGGTAAATCAGACACTTAATTTCAGATACACTGTACTTTGTGTTACTCTTGATTTTAAATATGACAACTAAAACACTGACATTGATTCTGACCAACTCATGCCAGGATGGTGGGGATATTGTCAATGAAGTGATGAAGGTTGTCATATCCAGAGGTGCCACCATGTCTGATCCAACCAGCGCGAGGATCTTCATTGAGGGAACAGAAGTCCTGCAAGACTTGGACGTACCCAGAGCCTGTGCCTTGCTAATGTGGCTAATATATGGACTCAACCTCAGCTACCCAAAATAACTGAAAAATACTTTTGAGGTATTTCAAAAGATATTCTTTGAGCTGGATGGGCTGAAAGCCAGTCCGAAGGTAACGTCTTTAAAAAGTAAACTGCTGTGCTAAAAATGTGAAGAATTAGACTGTCCTCAAATTCAACAGGATATGTTGCACTCTTATGTTTGTAAAGTTTTGTTGTGCAAGAAACAGCACCTGTACTGTTGACAGTCGGCACTTCATTAGGTACACCTACTACAATACTTAGTGTTCTTGCCAGTTTTTTGGAAGTGTTAATATGTAGCAGACACTATTTACAAAGTCCCTTGGAAAACATTCGCCATGGAGAATACATGTAGCAGTTTAATATGTTTTTTCCCAGCAACATGTCATTTATGTATTCCTTTTCACATGGTGCATAGTGTTTTATTTTTATTTTATTGTATTCTTTAACCTGCACAGAGAATGCAGCACTGGATTCAGGGGCTTGGTCCTCCAAAATTTATATTAATAATTTGAGCATATTAATAATAATAATTTGAGCATGTTCCTTTTTTAAGGGCAACTTCCTTGTAAAAGCCTGCAAGTATTTGACTTAGGAGCTCCCAAACACTTTGGTATTTTTCAACCTGGGCCCTATTTCCCTGTGTGTGTGTGTGTGTGCCAGACTGATGGGGAGAAGAATATCTTTAATTGGTCCAATATTGACAGAGAGCGCATCAGCTGGCAGCCGCAAAACGAGCTAAAACGTAGTTCTTAGGAGACTTGGTTTTACACAGCCGAAACAAGTGAAGGGTAAGGTAAATGCTTTCCATACTTTAATCTTTACATGAGATTTACGGGCGTTTACGGGCGTTTATGGGGATGAAAATCCCACTTTTCATGCAGTGTTAGAGTAACCACCTGAGCCTGTCAGAGGGGAAAAAGAGCACTATTTGTGAGCACACTTTGACGGTGCGCATTTGCCTCTTAGAACTATGTTTTAGATCATTTTGTGGCCACCGGCTAATGCGCTCTCCCTCAAGACTGGACTAATTAAAGATATTCTTCTCCCCATCAGTCTGGTACACACATGCATGGGGAAATAGGGCCCAGGTTGAAAAATACTGAAGTTCCCCGTTAAAACTGATTTGGGTGTGAATTTATTTATTTATTTTTTGTCTAAGTAGGCATGTTTATTTTGTTTATAAGTTATAAAATAGTAATATAATAATATAGTTTATAAGTTAACTTTGCTTTTACAATAAAAGGTTTGATCATGAAAAAGGAATTACTATTGTATTTTATTCTGGCTAAAGTGAATTAAGTTACAAACACAAAGTTAAGGTAACAATTTGCATGGACATTTCTGAGTAGAATGGAAGTAAAATAAATAAGTTAAAATAGCCCAAGTAATTTGACAACTTAATATTACCTAAACATTTTCATGAAATTTAAGTAGATTTACTTTAATTAAGCTTGTTAGTCATGTTAGATGTACTTAAATATTTGAGATATTCTGACTATAAAAGAATCACGGAATTTACTCAATATTGGCTGAGTTGGAACTACTTAAAAAAGTCCATGCAAATTGTTACCTTAATTTTTTTTAGAGTGTACAGTAATTGAGTAAATGTACTTAGTTACATTCCACCACTGGTGCTAAGTTTGTAAATAAAAAGCTAATAATTCTTTGTGTGAATAATGTGCAGCCAATTTTTTTTCTTCCCGTATTGTATATACATGTGTACCATTAGGAAAATGTTGTATTACCTAAATCAACTATTTTTCTATATATATATATATATATATATATATATATATATATATATATATATATATATATATATATATATATTTATTAAAGGAATTTATCTTACGTTTTTCCTTTTTTTTATATATGATTTATGCCATTATAACTGTGTAATACTTCTCAAATGATATGTAGGAGCTGTTCCTGCTTCTAGCCATGGTTGTGCTTGCTAATTTGAGATGCAAGACTTGCAGATAGAGTGACAAATGAGCCCACAGTGAGTGATGTGACAGGAGCAAAAAACGCTGAGAAATGGCTTGGTTTTCGCAGGGTTAATTGACTATCAAAATAGTTGGCAATTAATTTAATAATTGACAATTAATCTATAAATATTTGCAGCTCTAGTTTATAATGATCCGAGACAGGATTTTACAACTCTGCAGAGTTATCACTGCAGCAATTTTTACATGTATTATATTTTATCTTTTATTGCGAAAATCATAAAGTATGGAACTAGAAATACTCTGTTCATCTTACAAAGTCATTTACCAGAAATGTGGGCGTACACATATGTGATGATGTCACTCCCAATCATCTTTAAACAACTTTGCAAAGACGAATAGGTGAAAGTTGCAGTGTTCAGATGGTACAAGCAGAAGGGTGAATAACATGATCATATATTTTGTTGTTTTATATTTATATGGTATAACATTTGTTTTCTTTCTTATCTTTTTTGTTGAGTAATGGAATTTAAATTCACTGTTTCAAAAACTTCAGAGAAGCAGGCAAATATATGTGTGAAAGTTCGTTCTTGATCTCAGAAACGCAAATAAATCTTAACTTCCTAGCTGGAACTGAGAAACCTGCATCTGCTGAGGAAGACAATAGTCATGTTTCCATCTAATTGTCAAGCGAATTTTAAGCAAGCTTTTAAAATGTCGCAAGAAAGAAAAAAGAAGAAAATGCAAATTAGAAGTATCAACTGGTTTAGAGCGAATTAACTAGACCACGCAAAGCGTAGTTTGTTCACAAGTTGACATTACGTATGTTGCTAAATCAAAGAGTTTAGAAGCTAAGTTCTTTGGCTAAATGGAGAGAGGTAGCATTGTACAAGTTGGCCTTGGATTGACTATCAGTTGGTATAGTCTATGTCAAAGGCAGGGAAGTAGTTTTTACAGGTTTTTATAGTCATCTCTCTATAAGTTCTGCTTTCAAATGTGTAGTTTAAGCTTTAGTGGGTAACTTTTTGATATTAATAAACGTCCGTTACATTCAAGCCATTGCCAAATGAGTTGCTACAAAGCTAAGATTATCAGCTCCACACAACTCTCTCTGTATTTCTCAGTATGACTATGTTCAGAAGATTGTGTCGTCCGGTGACTTTCCCGCGCAGAAACGACACCCTATAGGTTTAAAGTAAAAAGAGCGTATCAGCACAATGTACTTATAGTGTGTTCCATTTACCTCAAAACTCAGAAGCCGGAGCAGGGAATGACGTCACACCCGAGTTGAATGCGTACCATTTACAAGTTGGATTTTCATTGTTTTCATTAGCTCTAGCCAGGTTAGCCATTGTTAGCAATACCAGTTGATAACAATGTATTACGCTGTTTTTTTGTGCATACAAAAGAGTGTAACAACATGATTATGAATATCACAGATCACAGAATATGGACAGGACTGTGTGTATGACTGATTTAGTGAGACAAATAGACAGAAGTACTTATGTTGTGTACTTATGTTACTACAGCTTTCACAACTGTTGAAGCACGGAGGAGCCATGTTGGATTTTGAGCTTGGTGTACTGCGAGGTTGTACGGGTTCTGAGTTTTGAAATCTGAGGTCGGGGGGCGTGTTTCAGGCTTTGACCTCGGAAAATCCGACTTCCAAGTAGAAATGCAAGGCACTATTAAAGGTGGAGCTTTTCAACTCTAATATAAGGCTGGATAATAAATAATAATGCATCATATTTGAATTGTGTTATTTTGTGAGTAGAATCTGAATCTGCAATGTTCTCTGTCAGGTAAATGTAGAAGTACAAGGTTTTCATCTGAAGTACAAGTACACAGTAAGTCAGTAGTATTGGCCCTCAGTTGCATATTCAGTGTTTTGGGGTCCTTCTGTAAGTTATTTCAAGTGAAATGGTTCCCGAGAATGCTGCAAGCAGCAATTCTAGAGGCCAAGCAATCAGCCCATTCCAAACAGGCACGTTTTGAACGGGCACTGCACTAGTATCCTAACAAACTCAGGTGACTATGCATGATTGCTCAAGCATAAGCAGTCATTTTATCTGTTTGGTGGGTAATGGAGGAACAGGTAAGAAGCTGGGGTCCTCAACCTTACTAAAGGTCCATGACAAATTATGGGACAGACAGGAATCAAGTTAGCATAATTCACTGTACACTATGGCAGTTTGATATTTTTGATTAATTTTGGTGTTACTCAAATTACATATAAAGACCATCATTTGCATTCAAATGGGAGATTAAGAAGGACAGAGAGAAATGTATCAGCTTTTAACTAGAGTAAAATAAATAGCAAGAACAAAGGTGGAGCAGTATATAAAATGATTATTCTATCCTCACTCTTCAGCCTCTTGGCAGGGCATGTCTTTTTCAATTGTGTCCCTGTTGCAATGATACTGTCATCAGGCCCTCAGCGGATCAATATGCTCGCCTTTAATAGGTCTTTCATTAGCAACGCATCAATAACCTCCCAGCAAAGGACAAGCACTCGATGCCCGGCACTGACAATGTTTGGGCAGAAAACAAGTTTAGAGGGTTGAAAAGAGGTAATGATAATGGACTAAAATCATCTGGCAAATGGATGGTATGAAACACAGAAACTGGATAACTAATTTAATGAGATTTCACATGAAAGAGGGATAATACTTTGCCTACTGTTAAGCTTGGTTTTGAGCTTTGGTGCAGTAGAAGCCATTGAATATGAACAGAGAGACAGAGATGAGAGTCTGGGTGAAAGCTTGGAAGTCTGAACGCTGTGCATGATTAGGATTTCTCATCATCCAGCAGCCCCATCATGCTGACTGAAATGTATTTTAAGGAACATTTTGAATTTTAGCCGGCCGTTTTTCTTTGTGAAGTACTGGGTAAAAGAGTTTCATAATTTGTCCTTCAGTTTCTTAGAATTCCCAGTCAAGATTCCTCATCTCAACCAATTGGTGCTGAAAGCTGTAAGATAATGAGCTAGCATGTGGTAAGGTGTGCCTTAAGGTTTCAATGACAAACGCAACAATGTCATGTGAGATATTACACTCTTTAAATGTGTGAATCTTAATGTATTCCTTTAACAAGGGAGTTGGATGTATTTTTCACCTTGCAGAGATCCCTACATCCCAAACAAGCAAAAGGTACTGATGGCAAAGTAACATTAGCTAACTGGAATATAAAGTAGCAGCACAGACATGAGCTAGGGGGTAAAATCAGATCATCTTTTTTTGTTATTGCCTTTTGCATAATTGACAAATCAATTAATTTAGTCTGTTTAAACTCACAGTTGGCCACACTTAAGGATATTGGGGAGAAAACATTAAAGGGGTCCTCAGGGCAGGGTATAAACACAAATATAAGGGCAAATGATCTAAAATGAAGAGAGAAAAACGAAATTTGGAGAAGAGCTGCAGAAGCTGAGGGAGGTATGATGTGCTGTGGTCAGGCTGCCAAGCAGGCAATGGATTGCCAGCACTGGAGGAGACTGCTTTCTCATTTGTACGTCACTAGGCATGAGTACAGGCATGTACTCACACCTTGAATTAAACTGCAGGGCACATTCAACAGATCTGCCTCAATCTTCAACCTGCCGTGTCTGAAAATGTGAACATTTCAAATGAAATGTAAGTGTCAAGTCCAAAAACCAAGATTAATTAGAAAGGAAAACACATAAAAAGCTATGCCCATAAAAAGCAAAGATGATATGAGTTGATGATGATGAGCTGGGGTCATGCTGCCAAGTCAGCCACAGATCACCAACAGTGGAGGAGCTTGTCTGTCCCTATGCCATTACGCATAAAGATGCTAATTTTGTAAGTAGACTACATAATGGGCCAACAGTGGAAGATAATGCCTTTTCTATGCCTCATCCATCCATAGGCATGGAGGAGAAGTAACCAAATTAGTCTGTCAACTGTGTTGCATTGTGGTCTTCTTGGCAGAAATTATATTTTACTGTCAACGCATTGGCATGAACGGGGTCATATGATATCTTACGAAAACTCATGGACTCATGCACAACAATTTGTATGATATCCTACGAAATGACAGCGAGCGGTCACATGACAGTTATGTTTAGTGGTCTTTACAGTTAAATTTAGCTGAGACAAGGTTACTGTGAGCCGGCTACAGAGCACCATGTGACCCTGGGTCGTTTAAGCAGCCGTTGCAGTTTAGTTCAGCCTGCAAAGGTGACTGTCATGCGGCTACAAAAGTTACGTTTAGGAACCAAAAGGACTAGTTAAGATTTTAAAAATTGGGGTTTGGGTTAAAACACCAGTCCCCTTAAGTAGTACTTGGGACACTAACACCCATTTCCTGGTTGAAAGTCTTGTTTTTTTCCCCTTAACTTCTTCGGAGACCCAAAATCCACTTCCACGCTTAAAAAGCCCTGTGTTTTATGCCAAAATCATCCTCCCCAACCTCTTTCCCAACCGTTACTTTGCACTCTCATACATCAGCAGTCATTGTGCTGCACACAGAAATAAATAAGTGAAATACATACAAATTACAAGCCAATACTTTTATAATACCAAGGAATGGTTAATGAGAACAGCCTGCAATTCAATGGTTCAACACCAGACACCAGTCAGAAGTTATCTTTATGCCATTTCAAATATTCTAAACTGACCAAATAGTGAGTGTGTCACTAATTAGAACACTATGTGTGACCTTTCATTGTACTAGAAATTACTTTGGTCTAATTGTGAATGACTCATGTCTTGACAGCTCTAATTAATTTTCTTATTAGTCTTCATTTTAAAAAGGTAGATGCAAAACTGGTGACTTTTTAAGGGCGCCTGACTTTAATACACACTAAGAGTCCCATTAGGATCCGAGACCAGCTAATCAAAAAACTGATTAAACATTGTTTTTGCGTTTTTAGATGTATTACAATGATAGTTTGACATCTGGTCCTACAGTGCAGAATGCCCCAAGTATCGCCACTGTGAGATTGTGGACATGGCGTTCAGTGTGAGCGATTGCCTGACTGAAGCAAGTCTCAAGTTGATTTTCCAAATGTAATCAAATACATGTGAACCAATAGCTGCCTTAAAGTTAAGAACCCCTAAATTGGTACCACTTTCTAAAAAGCTGCCCATTGTAAATGGTGTATGAGTTGTAACTAATGGTTTTATCAATGGTTAATTGATTATAAATGCTGCATATACATTAATAACTATTCATGATCTATTAAGCAGTCAGCAAAATGTTGTATGTCATCTGCAAATATAAATGGTGGTAAGTTATTATTAGCGTTCTTCATCACGTATCATATGTTATGAATAGATTTTGGGACCAACTGTAAAGGATTTTCTCCAATGGTCTGGGTTTTGCATTTGTCGCAAGTCAGCCAACGTGGTTGTGTTGGTCACTCTGGCACGAACCAAGCTGATTCCACAAGTGTTCAATGGGGTTGAGGGCAGGACTGCTGGTCGAGGAATGGGATGCCATCCCACAGCAGTGTGTTCATGCCACCTCGGAATGACAGGGACCGCCCCCGTGATTATGTTGTTTTTCCGACTACCAGTGTTCACATGGTTAGGATGGTCGGGATGCGTGTTCTTCTTCTTCTGTTATATTGGCGTTTGGCATAACAACTTGTTGCATGACTGCCACCAACTGTTGGCCGTAGCCTAGAGCATCAGGTGTGTGAAAACCTGGTGAAAACATGGAGGCCACAATAATTTGCTGCTGTTTTCTTATGCGAGCATACAAACAGCACATTGTCAGGTGTTTGTGTTATCTGCAGGACAACGAAAGGGAAAGGATGCGGATAAGGTGTTGGGGTTTTTTTTATACATAGGCCTATTTATGAATAATTTGAAACATGTTATGTCTGTGTATGTTTCTCAGCAGAGGCGTTTGTCCACAATAAATTTTTGTCATTGAAATATGTTCAGTGAATCAAATTCGCTTCACTAACTGGGAAACTCGGTTAGCAAAATCTGGCCCGAGTTTCCCACCTCTGATTCCCACAGGAAGGGACGTGAATGATGACGTTTTCACTTGGAAAAACATTTTTCCCATGTCCATGAACGCACGGTGTGACCAGGCATGAGGAGGAGGTGCCATGCTGTTGTGGCTGTGTATGGTTCTTCCACACGCTACTGAGGCTCCTGTTTTTGAAATGAATAAATTGTTGAATTGCCAATATGTCTTGTTTCTTCAAACTTCAATCATCCAATCCACCAAACACCAAACAATGGCAGGATAAGCTGTTTGGCATTGGCAGAGAAGATTTCGCAAATTTTTCATGGGTGCAACCCACATTCTCAGCGCTGCTGCTCATCCCACAAATGCATGTTCCTTATAAATGGGGCACCATTTGAAAGGGAACCAAACAGGCTTTCCAACGGTATAAGATGTATTGCCAAAAAGCATTGTTACCACAGAAAAATAATCTACCAAACACAAATTTCCTTATTTTGTTTTAAGTTTATATACTTGCTCTTCATAATGAATGTAGAGAAAATCACGTGAACATACATGTTACATATGTTAGATAACACAAGTATTAGCATCATAAAGTTTGTCATAGTTTTATCCAGAATTAAAACTTAAAGGCAAACTTGAAAAGAATAGGCTAATAAACTATTATTACATTTGAGTACCCAAGTGGTCTGTGTACTTTTTTGTTCATTCGATTTTCATTTCATAAACAGGTTTTAAAAAACCAAAAACAAATGGTTGTTTGATTTTCGTTTTAAAATACAAAATTTTAAATTGAAAAACAAGGCATTTTTTCCTTTTCATGGTCAAAAGGGGATGGGAGAAATTTAAAATATGCTTTGATTTTCATTTTCTATTTCATATAACAAACAAAAAAATCACTCGAAAATAGAAACGAAAAAAGGCCTGTTTTTTCATATTCAGAGACCAGATGTTGTCATTTCCAAGGCAACAGCACCAGCGTAGCCCACCGATTTTTTGTTTTGTTTTATGAAATAGAAAATGAAAATCACAGCATATTTTAAATTTCTCCCATCCCCTTTTGACCATGAAAAGGAAAAAATGCCTTGTATTTCAATTTAAAATTTTGTATTTTAAAACGAAAATCAAAAAAACAGTTTTTGTTTTTTTAATACCTGTTTATGAAATGAAAATCGAATGAACAAAAAAGTACACGGACCCCAAGTATATGACACAGTAATTAAAAAACAACGAAACAAAAAAAGGAAATTGAATGAAAAATTGTTAAATGGCAAATTGAAAATGAAATGTGAAATATAGAATTCTGAAATGAAAAATAGAAAAACTGTCAAAAGAAAAATGAAAACATGTAGCCCTATAGTAAATCTAAGTAATTATTTTAAAATATTTTCCCTCTGAAATGTAGTGGACTAAAAGTGTAAAGTAGCTCATGCAATGATTTGAGTAAAGCACAAGTAACACTTGAGTAAGTGTACTTACATTTTACCCTTGCGGTTGTTGTTGTGCTATGGAACATGAAAAGAAGATGTGTGGAAATGATTATCCCTATGGGACAATAATGACTACCTTTTTTATATTTTTTATTTAATTTTGCATAAACAGTGCAAAGATATTTCAAACATACATCTCATTATTCCTATTCCAGATCCTTCACACTAGGACACAACAGACAATAAATGCCAAAAACATAAACAAACATTAAAATAAAACAAACTAAATAACGACACAAAACTACAACACATACAAATCAAACAAAATGATGAATGCACTCAGATAACACTTTTGTTGTAATCCCTGACATTAATGTAAAAAATTATTAAATCTAATTCTCTATGAGATTTCCATATCTTCAAAAAGTCTGAGGTTCTGTCTTTACTATTATAATAAATTCTGTCCAATACAAAGTAGCTTGAGAGTTCATTCCACCAGTGGACTATTGCTGGGGGTTTGGAAGCCTTCCATTTTAAAGCTATGCATTTCCTAGCTGCCATCAAAGCAAGATCTATGTACATACTTTCGTATTTATTCCACTTGTCAGACATATTGGTTCCCAAAAGACATAAACGAGGTGAAAGGGAAACAGATACATTTAAACACTGAGATATCAACTTGGTAACAAATTTCCAAAAACAAAAGTTCTTCACATGACCAAAGCATATGAAAAAAAGTACCTTTATATTTCTTACAACACCAGCAGAGGGATGATATCTCACTGTTCATTTTATTTAATTTATCTGGGGTATAATAAACACTCTGCACTATCTTAAATTACTAACTAATTTATGCCTTAAATTATAAGAGCATTTATGTACTTTCCATGCAAATAAAAGACCATTCTTCTTGCTGTATTTCCATATGAAGATCTTGTTCCCACTTTTGTCTTAAATAGTCTGTATTTACCCTTGAGCTTGTAATAAGAACAGTATAAATCTTTGAGATAAGTTTATCCTTATTTTTCTCTGTATTTTTCATTATAAATAAAGACAATAACGACTAACAAAATATAAACACACCTGTTGTAATGAAATGTCTGCTTGCCTTGATAACCACACAAACAAACTACTTTCAGCTAACTTATTACTTTGTAGATTGGATACTTGTTGTGCCTGCATGAGGAAGGGAATGGGAAACAACAACAGGGTAATTCAGTCAGATGCATAGACTGTACATTTGGCCTACTCTTCACAGCTACACAATGCAGTCAAAATGCTAAACCAGTACATCTGAGTGGGTAAAGTTGTATATTAAAGCAATGTATTATCATGAACAGGTACGCATGATATCATACGAAAATGTAAACACAACAATTTGTGTGATATCCTACGGAATTACAACACATTCTCACTCCATCACGTAAAATTCGTTATTGACGCTAAAAGTCTCCTTTAGCATCATATCTAAACGCTCTTTATCTAAACACGCTTTGGTCGGAACTAAAATTGTGGGTCAGGACGTACGTTTAACTGACATGCGGCACAAGAACGGGACAGTTAGGTTTAGGAAAGGATCGTGGGTGGGCTTATAAAAGGTACATTTGCGTGATACGCGAGACAAGAATGGGACAGTTGGGTTAAGGAAACGATTGTGGTCGGGGTTATAAAATGAACGTTTCAGTGACGCGCTGGACAAGAACGGGACACGAACCCCGTTCTCCTGGGTGAAGTCCTGTGTAGTCCACCACCCCAACCAACCTCTCTATGCGGCATTTTGGGCTTTCCTACTACGCGCTACCATAGCGCTTTTAATATTACGTCATCTTAAAGCGACGCGGAGCTGCTGCTCTGCCCGGTGCATTCCATACACACGCTGAAGGGTGCTTTTTGCGTTGTATCCGATGCTGAAAAGCACTGCCCAAGCATCTGTATTTTACGAGTTGGAAGTGAGAACGGGTTGGGAATTACAGCGACCACTGGACGCTCACCTGACGACCAGTCACATAACCAACAAGTTAAGTCGGTTTTACAGGTAGAGAAAAAGGTGACTGTGAGCCAGGTACCGAGCACCGTGAGGTCTTGGCCGTTTCAGTTATGTTTAGCCGACAAGACTGTTGTCGCTGACTTGTCTTGCAGCAACGGCAGTTAAGTTTAGGCACCAAAACGACTAGTTAAGATTAGAAAAAAAGATTGCAGTTTAGGTTAAAACACCTTTCCCCTTAAGTAGTACTCGGGGTACATGAACACCCAATTCCTGGGTAAAAGTCTTGTGTTTTCCCCTTTCCCCCTTTCCACAAACTTTGCTTGAAAGCCCTGTGTTTTACCCAATCACCCCAACATCCTCCCTGCGCAAATCCTCACGCTCTCATACAGTGGCAGTTATTGTGGTGCATATGGTAATAAATATGTGGAATACATACAGTGCTTTACTTTTTGTAGCTGTATGTACGAATGGTTTATGAGAACAGCCTGATTAAAGAGGGTTCATGGAGCTCCAGCCATTGGAAACCTATGTTCTGGCTCCTCATTGGAGATCTAATAGGGTCAATACACTGTGTCACTGTGTGTGTATGTGCATTATCAAACATATCTAAGAAAAAAACAGTGTGTTGGAGCCAGATCCCTGTCACATACAGCTTTGTCATCGGTAACAGGAGTCCACTCAGGCATCCCAACCCACACACACCACCTTGTATCCTTAAACAACATTCTCATACTGTATCCCAAGCATTTATCGGAGGTGAATCAATAGCTCAGTTAACAGTGCAGGACTGAGTTCAGTGACAGCACTTGTACTCCCAGTGAGAGAGCAGACACAGGGACACATTCAGCGCGGCACAGCTAATCATCATTAAAGGCTTACAAGAGAAAAGTAGAGGAACAGGACGAAGAGAAGGAGAGGGAGGGAGGGTGGGAAAGAAAGACGGAGAGAGGCCAACAATAGGAGAAAGTAACAATAGGGCATCTGTTCCAGTGTTGGACAGCAAGAAAGAGCTGAGAATATAGCAGCAGAAAGCAGGCAGACATGTTAATAGGCACTTTTAAGAGGTTGCTATGAAAAGCCACCTCTGCAAGATGCAATACAATAATAAAACATTACAATACATTCTGTGCACACACAGTGACATACTATGTATCAGGGTTTCCGCGGTGTCTTAAAAAGTCTCAAATTTAAAAATATAAATGTTAGGGCTTAAAAATTCTTAAATTTGCTGAAGTATTGTGCTCTACGTCTTAAATAATTTTAAACTGGTCTTCATTTTCCTACTTCCATGCAATGCTACCTCTAATGCTCTTTTTTTTATTTATTCTGTGGTGTTGTAGTTCTTTCTTTCGCTAGTCCAAATAAAATTTCTACAAATTTTACCAACATGCAACTAATATTGCAGCTAATCAGCTTTTGTGATATGGGTGTGAGTCTCTTTCAGCTTGCACCACAGACATACCATTTTTTTTATTCTTCAGCTATGGGGAAGTGCAAGTTTGTGCGAGTGCAAGAAACCCTGTATATAGGCACAGACTACATAAATACAACCAACTACAATAGGAAGTTAATTGTGTTCAGTAGGTGGCACTCATCTAGGTTGCTCCTTCTAAAACAGAAAGGATTTACTATTCCCCTCCTGAGTCCTTTTTAGCCCTCCACCTCTAAATGTTTAGCTGTGTGAAATAGATCTTATAACATCACAAAGGGGCTGAAAATTAATACAGATTATGCTTGATTGGTTACTAAAGATAAAAGACTTTGTTGGTGCTATATCCGTAGCGCACGTGCGTGCGTGCGTGCGTGCGTGCGTGCGTGTGTGTCTGATGTGAGTGACATACAGTGGGTCACAGCAGGAATAGTAGAGGAGAAATGACAGAGCGTACAGGTCCGACAAATAACTCAAATCTTTTTGGATTTTTCCAAAACAGAAGGAAGGGTAAGAAGTTATAAATGGCTTGTTGATTTATAATATGAAGTGCATTCTGTATTTTTTCATCATGATTGTTTTTGGCATTTTATTTTATTAACCTCATGTTGCATTACATTATGTTGTGGCTCCAAAACGAACTAAAATGGTATATGACTTTTACTTTTACTATAACTTAAAGTCAGAGTAGAGAGTGAGAGAGAGAGAGAGAGAGAGAGAGAGAGAGAGAGACAGCAGCTGATGATGAAGAGGTAAACTACACACCGCATTCTGTCTAAAAATTGTGTGTGTGTGTGTGTGTGTGTGTGTGTGTGTGTGTGTGTGTGTGTGTGTGAGAGAGAGAGAGAGAGCGAGAGCGAGAGAAAGGGAAACACTTTTAATATTCCAATAAACTATTGTTAACATACAGGGGAAGTACTCAAATATTTTACTTAAGTTAAAGTAGCAATACTAACGTAAAAAGTCAGAATAATATATATTACTGTAGTATAAGTATGTATGCATTAATGTGTTCATCACTTTAATGTTGCTTTCATTTTTTATCTATAATAATACATCATCATTAATTATCTGATTTGTAATTGTATAATCAATCTAAATCTGCAAAGTAACTAAATCTGTCAAATGTACAGTATGCAATTAAAAATATTATAATAATATTTCCCTCTGACATAAATACATTATATTCTGTGTCTTTCCAACACAGTGTCAGTGTTTCTACTCAACACTAATCTACCAACAACTACTAAATGTTTAACTTCACAACTCATAGTTAATCTGGAGTAGTAAACAACAGTTTTTGAGGTACACATCAATTTTACAACGATTAAGGCATGTACTTCCAATGTAAATGAGGTGCCACAGTGCATAAAAAAACATAAAAATAGAGCTTTGTTTGTATATACATATACACATATATATATATATATATATATATATATATATATATATATATATATATATATATATATATATATATATAAAATAATAATCCTGGGTGACCATCCCCCTGGACCCCCCTACAGAAGGCCGGGCTAAGCCCCCAATGTTCTGAAATCCTAGAAACGTCCCTGGCTGTACTTTGAAAATCAAAAAAATCAAAAGCTTTCCCGGAATAACAGCAGCCATTGTGTTGAATTTGAACAGAAAATATGTTGTGTGATGTGAAAAGATCATATTGCTTCTTGAGCTGCCTGCCATTAATTTGATTTGACTGCAACCATGATCCCAGAGCACAGCATTTAATGTGAAATGACAAATATTACAACCAGCTCTCTCAAATGTCAGCAATCTTCCCCAGTGCAGCTCACAAACCTTTGTATGCCTGCAGCTTTTGGAGTAACTCAGATATGTAACTCAGATGGAGAAAAAAAATGCACAGATGAGAGACTAAGTAAAACCTTAGCAACAATTTGACATGGAATAGATATTGATACAAAAGCAATGTTGAAATCTGTGTAAATATAGTGACAACATAATTGAGTTAATATCTTTAGTTTTCCATATACATGTTCAATCTCAACCTTTGTCAAATATGTTTACGGGGAAATATAATTGCTGACTAAAATTTAAGCATATTGGTTCTGTCAGACATGTGAAGCTGCTTGCACAACTCTGTGCTTTGTTAAAAGTAATTCTTTCCAATGAAGGGTGAATGACAGACTGTAGCCAACTAGTGTTCCCTTGCGGCCAATATGAAAAAAGAATTAGGGTCCGCCAAACTAGCAGAGCAAGTTGTGCTGGCGGTATGACACAGACGACTCAATAACAGGCCTGAAACATCCTGTGTAGACAGCTTGTTAGTGTGAGGTACTGTACAGTCCTGATTCAATAAATGACTTCATTTTTTTGATTGATCTTTTTAAAGATGTTGATAATAATGATTGTTTTTACTTGTATTTCAATCATTATGTTATCAGTAAAAGTAAGACACCAATCCCATGCACAGTAGCAAAATTGGGAAGACATCGGCCTCTGTCAGGGCAACAGGGGTTTTAAAGCTATAGTGCGTAGTTTCTGTCGCCCCCCCATAAGGAATTCTAGTTTAGTTTATTTAAATAAATCAATCACATTGATACACAACATCACATACATAACATAAATGGTAAAAAAAAGAAAAAAATGTCACCTTAGTTCATGCAGTGTCATCTTAAAGCGTAACTCTCGACAAAATGCAACCTAGGGTCTTTTTGTGAATGTACCCGAGTCAAACTTTCGTTTAAAAGCATATTTAGGACGTATCTTCATTTTTCGGTCAAATGGCTTTTTGAATGGGAGTCCTAGGGGCACTTTTATGCTAGCCTCAAAATAGCTATTTTTAAAACACTAAGAAGGCTCGACACAACATTAAACTTGCTCGAAGTATGACCAGGGTCTCTACACATGCACTCGAACATTGAGAACATTGTGTACACAGAGTTTACTAAAAAGAAAGGTTTTGAGTAACTCACATTAGCAGTTGTTGTTTACGCTTTCCGCCATTTTCCCAGTCAAAAATAGGCAATCTCAGAATGCGAATGAATGGACTCCATAGGAGGAAATGTCATTCTTATATGAGTATTAGTATTAGTGTTTTAAAAATAGCTATTTTGAGGCTAGCATAAAAGTGCCCCTAGGACTCCCATTCAAAAGGCCATTTGACCGAAAAACGAAGATATGGTAAATCTTAAAAGTGACTGAATATTTAAAAGAAAGTTTGACTCGGGTACATTCACAAAAAGACCCTAGGTTGCATTTTGGCGAGAGTTACGCTTTACCTCGTTTATAATCAATACAATACAATTCTAAGTAATGTCAACAAAACTGTTGGCGCGTCCACATGACACAAGCCTTCCATGATCACACACCTCCCCCACCCCTCCCCTACTCAGTTGCTAGTAACCAAGGAGGACACGGAGGATTAAAAACTCATGATGGACTCTTCGGAAGAAGTAATTATCTTCACTTGAGTTTCTGAAATACAGAGAGAGTTGCAAAGAGCTGATGGTCTTAATTAGCTTTGTATCAACTCATTTGGCAATGGCTTGAATGTAATGGATGTTCATTAATATAAAAAAGTTACGCACTAAAGCTTGTGGTGACATGAAGTCAGTCAAGTCAAGCCGATTACTAGATAGGGGCATCAATATTGGACAATAATGCAAGACCGCAGATTGTGTGTTATGTTGTGTGTGTGTGTATATATAAAAGAACACTACAAAATACAAAGAACAATCTTTAAAATATATATATATATATATTAGGGCTGTTAATCGATAAAAAAAAGTATCTAATTAATTACATACTCTGTGATTAATTAATCTAAATTAACCGCATACATAATTTTTGCCTGGTGCCTTAACGGTACCTTTTTAAGAAAGTAAAAAAAAAAAAAAATAATAAAAGGATACTAAACAACAGTTGGTAACATTAAAGAACGGCTTGTTTATTGCTAGGCCATATGGTCAAAATTAAATGATTTAATAATAATGTAATAACTATAACAATAACTTATTTCACTAGTAAATTGCTGTTGAATGAGAAAAACATCCACCAGATGGGAAAAGGGCCTTTAACAACAACTTTGAATGCACCACGAGGCTGTAGGTTACCAGTTTCATTGAACGCACCATCCGTTGTTTTTCCGACAACGGCAGCTGCATATTGTTACATCCCGGTGTTGAATCCTCTCCAGTGAAATACAGTCACACCTTACACTGTTTAGCGTTAGCTGTCAGCATTGTAACTGTGTTTAATCCAGCTACTAGCTAGCGGTAGGCTAATGTTAGCTGCTGTTGAGTAGGGTTAACTCGCATCATGTGCAGCAATGTTTCTGTTGCCTGTAACGTCTGTTTCAGAGCATCCAAGAGAAGCACAGACATATCAGTGGCACCGGAATGAGGATCCGCGTTGCTATTCGGTCTGGTAGATACCAGTCGCGAACGCACCTGTGCCGTATTAGCACCGGATTTCGGTACCCAACCCTATTCAGGAAGAATATGTTTATAAGTAAATGGTCCAGGCAGCACATTCTCGTCTCCCTCCTTCATTTTACAGTCGAATGGTGGCTAGAACGGCTCTGGGTCAAAGTTCAATATGGAATGGATTTATCTGCGTTATTTTTTTTGACGCGTTATTTGTTCTCAGATTAATTAATCGAAATAAACGTGTTTTTTGACAGCCCTAATATGTATATATATATATATATATATATATATATATATATATATATATATATATATATATATTTTTATTTTTATTTATTTTTTTTTTTTAAAGATTGTTCTTTGTGCTTTTATGCATTTTTGTAGATAGTGCAGATGCACAGGAAGGGGGGAAAGACAAAAAGGATGACATGCAGCAAAGGGCCTGCTAGCGAGCTAGAAGGTGCGCCCGGGTTATGTTATTTGACAAATGTTTATACGTCCAATGGCAACATTTTTTTAAATTTGCGCAGATGACCACTACACCACGGTTAACATTAGGAAACACTTGGTAAAGGTTAGGGAAATATTGTGGGTATGGTTAATAGAAAGGCATAGTTTAAGGTCTGCGACCGGATGAGCTCCCTACCTTTACTTTCCAACTCGATACAAGGACACACTACACTTTGCGTTTGAATGTAAATTGTGCGGTGCGGAATTATACAATACGAACAGAATTCCAAGGGATACTTGGCCAAGGTATAACCACAGAGTAAAAATAGGAAAAAGCCCCTAGGGCTTCACTACGAATGAATATATTTGAATGAGTGAGGTCAGGACATGATGAAAAGCCACCGAAGCCAAATGTATCCAACTTTGACTCCTTTCAGTTTTTTTCAGCAGGACAATGGCAGCAGCAGTGGCGCAAGAATAATTAATCTTCTTTGACATGACCTTCTCAATGAGAGCAAGACAACCAGACAACAGCAAAGAAACTACATTTGTCCAGAGATGGTACAACACAGAAATGTTGTTATTTCCAACAACGGTGTGTATTCAGATATATAATAATCAGAAAATATCCCTTTCTGCTTCTCAAGATTCTTCAGCTGGCTGAAAGCAAGACATCTTAAGCATGAGACCAAAAGCATACTTCCATAAAGAGTATTACAGTCACATCACATTTAAATACTGACCCATGCACACATTTAGAGTGTAAAAGACAAAGTGTACAATACAATGAGTCATCACTAACCAGTGGCAGGATGAATAAGGAGCTGACATTTTAAATACCCTGTTTAAAGCAGCACATTTTCATTTCTGGTGGCATAAAGTAAGACTAAAGCAAGTATGTTTTTGTAATTGTTAAAAATAGAAGACCCTTCACTGAAATTGAGAACCTCACTCTTCTAAAACTTCTTTGCTTGAGAACTTAATCTGGGTTGTCAGGCTTGACTCACCCCCCCCCCCCCCCCCCCCCCCCCCCCCCCCCATCCATACACCTTTACTCTTCACAGCACAATCCTAGTTTCAGACTATTTCCATCGAAGTCTGCCACCCTAATTTTCTCCTGGCAGGGGATGCTAGCTTTAGTGCATGGAGCAGGTATTTGCATTTAAAGAGATCAGAGTCATTTCCCAAAATATCTATATAAGTACAGAAAGGTGAAGAAAAGAGTGACAACGAGAAGACGAGCCAATGGACAGAAATGTAAATGTAATGGAAGCACACCTGGGTAGCAAGAATGACAGAAAATACATCAGAACATTGAATGACAAATAATGAATTTATCAGCTCTGACATCAATTCAAACCCAGTGGGTCAGAACAAGACCTTCTGGAGTCCTGATGACCATCCAATGGGGTCAAAGCATTGATGTTTTTAATAAATTCACTGTGTACTGTATGACTCATTTCACTATAGATATGACTCAGGCTGACTCACAGTCTTCATGCTGAAAGGTAAGACGCAAGTGCATTACTGGCTCATCAGTCTTCCCGTAGTTTCCTTGTCAGTGTGAAGATTGAACATACCGACGAGTGGTTTTGTTGCGTGGCCAGCACCCACACTAATGCACTCAGAAAAACTCTGCTCCAGATAAAAAACTTTTGCAATACTTCATCAGAGCAGATATTCAAGGACTCGTATCTTCATTGTCTAAAAATGTCAGCAATTGGTGGTCTAAGACACGTACCACACAACTTTGAATCTGAGTATAACCATCAAACATTTATCAGATGATTTTGTGTAGACTGATTTCTCCTCCTCTGCATATTTATTGCAGCAGCTGGACAAGGAAATATGTTACTCTAGTATCGATTTTTGACTATTTTAAGATGAAGGGAGACCTTTCTACTAGTTTGATATCATTAAAAGTAAAGTTAGGTTTTGCTGTCAGCTTCACTTATTTAAAAAAAGAAAAAGAGAGATTCACGCTACCCAGCAGCCACACTGATCTGCAGGCTCTAGGCGTCTGTTTGTCTCGTAAGAGCACCGGTGCCGTGGGAATTAAATTGAACCTTTTTCCATGCGTTTACGTTCTACTGCTGGGCTTTGCCTGTAAAACTCCTCTAACGCTCTGAAAAGCTTGACTTGCGGAGTCAACTTTGGAGAGTGAACATCCGGGTGCTCACTGCCAGCAGACTGTATAGAGAATCAATTGAACCGCTCTGCTATTGTTGAAGCTGCCTGTGAAAACCTAACATAAAGCACAGTGAGACAAAGGGCCCTATTTTAACAATCTAAGAGCACGGCGTGAAGCGCCTGGCACAGGTGCATTTAAGCCATGTACGAATCCACTTTTGCTAGTTGAACAGCAGAAAAAAGGGGTCCGTACATGGTTCAAAAGGGTTGTACTTATTAATCATAGGTGTGTTTTGGGCATAACATGCAATCAACCAATCATAGTGTCATCTCCCATTCCCTTTAAAAGCCAGGCGCGTTTGTACCTTGGCGCATTGCTCTTATGATGGCAGATTTGCTAAGCAGGAAGGAGAGATTTTCAGGAGAAGAAACTGATCTGCTCATGCGTGAATTTTCATAACAATGATAATTTGCCCTGGCTGTCAGACAGGTCTTGGTCAGAGGCGTCAGTGGTCTGTCATCATGATCTCAGCACTGTTAAACATGGCACATTGTGCAGCCTCTCAGCACTCAGAGTGGATTTTACTGGGCTGTTACATGTCCAATTAACAAAATGATATCATATGGCTGACACAGTCTTCAAATATTAACTACTTACTGGGGAAACACAACAAGCAAGCAGTCATACTGCAGTGCAACAGTTGACTTCCATTAAATGACAGTAAGCGTGGAGGACGGAACAAAACAGCGGTGCAATTCTAAAAAAAACATCCTTTTTCTATCCCTGTATTGTGAACATTCAATTACATGATGGAAATTGATATTTGTTCTTCTCCTAGCGCAGCTCTAATAAAAATGATTGGGGACAAAGCCCACAGTCCTACTTCTGTGCGGAGTAGGACTGTTCTTGGGATCATCTGAACCTTACTTAACACTAGAACCACCAAAGCGCACATCATTTAACGTTGTGATTCAAAAACTTTGGTCATTGTAATTGCTGTTTCCCTCCTACCTTAACTTTTCCTAAATACCTATTCTGCACATACCTATATTGTTATAATGATAGAAAAATGTTTCAAAAACCAATGAGATGTGTTTTTGGTGTACCCTTCAGTCGCCAAAAGAAGCGCCAATGAACTGTAGTTTAATTTGACAGTTTTCTCTTAGTTTTTTCTCGAGTCTTTTTTTGTTTGTTAGTATACTCTAAAATACAGATGTGTGATTTTGATATTGAACTGACTGAAGTGGTGATTACGAAAGAATTTTAGTTTTACTTGTTTTGAACTTTTCAACTCAAGTGTTGTCTTATGTGGGGCAGTTGTTTTTGTTTGCATGGAAATAAAAGAAGAAAATAATCAGATGTGAGAAAGTACAGTATGGTTATTTTGAACCACTTAATTGAATAAATAGAAGAATAACTGTATTGTGATACATACCATTACCGTGATACGCAATTATTTTTACAGTGATCAAAGATTTTGGCCATATCACCCACACCTACCTGAAATAAATTTGGGTAAATATGGTGAACTCACTCACAAGGCATATTTCGGAGCAGGTCTATAGTTTTAAAGCGTGAATAGGATTGAATATTTACTGTAAATGAAAGCTAAAGAGTGTTAAAGCAATTGTTGCCTTGATTTACCACTGGTTTTCATCTCCCAGCTCATGTTGATATGTGTCTTATTTTCCCTTTATTTCTCAATTCATGCTTACTTGTGAAGCATCTTGTAGTATTTCCTCAATGCTGCTGTATAGATTATCATTCCATGATCCAATTTTCTGACCAACAATAGACACATTGAACACGACACAGAGCCGCATTAAAAAAAAAGAATTTGCATCACATTGGATGTGTGTCCACACAACGCTGCTGTTGACGTGCTTTCACACTCTTCCTCCAACGCCTCGTTATAAACAGCCTCCATTCATCTCTAGAAATGAAAAACTGGATCGCACATTGAAGTGACAACTAGATGACATGTGACACAGTGAATATTGCTATGGAAATGAGATTTCTGGTTCGTAAAAACAGGGTATTCTGAAAAAGAGACTGCTGAGTCTTGCAAGGCTGCAGCCACATCATTAATAATGCAAGACCGGGTCAGACAGTGTCATTTATCCAGCTGCATGTGCATGTGTCACAGGCTGTGTATATGTTCAAGGAAGCATGTATACAGCACATGTGGGAGCTAGTGTGTGGTTTTGTACTCTAGTGAGTGGGTTCTCTCTTACGCACGTGTGTGTGTGTGTGTGTGCATGTTTGTCTGTGCATGTGTGTGTGTCTGTGTGTCTGTGCATGTTTGTCTGTGTGTGTGTGTGTGTGTGTGTGTGTGTGTGTGTGTGTGTGTGTGTGTGTGTGTGTGTGCGTGTGTGTGTGTGTGCGTGTGTGTGTGTGTGCGTGTGTGTGTGCGTGTGTAAGTGCTAGAAGGACTTGTCTGAATGTCAGCCGGAACAAGCAAGTGGCTGCTGCTGCTGCCGGTGGCACCACTGTGGTCTCCACAGCAACCCCTGTTTTAAGGCTGCTATGCTTCTCTAAGGAGACACTGAGGCAGGTTGGCATTATGTGATGTTGAGCGACACAAATGCATCAGGAAACAAAGGAGAGATATATGAAGAGCTACATCTGATCTAAACCAATATGTCTCTTTTTCACTTTCAACATGTACATGTACTTTCAAGCATACAACTATAAGACATGTATCCATCATTTTTTACACCAGCTAACACACATTGCCTTGAGTTCCTTCCTTCTATAATGGCATCTGCCTTGTTGTTTTATTATCTGTTATTTTCATTTTAGGTACATGTGATTTGTCTTATTAGTCCTGCAGAACAAGAAAGCTGCAGTAAAACATTTAAAAGGCCTTCCTCACAGGTGTAATCATTAACCTTAACGATGGCTGCATTCATTTTAGGCATTCCAGCTCCAGAGCTCTGGTATTGTGCATGCTGGCTTACTGACATTGATTTACTGGGACACCTGAAATCATTAATCATTAATGTTTTTATGATGTTATGTTATGCTCTTCCTCGTATGTCAAGTTAAAATGTCCACTGTGAGACAGGTCCATTGAGTGAATCCAGTAGAGTAGTAAGACTAATCAAGTAGCAGTAAATGGCAGCCTGTTTCTGCAAATTTCAACGTTTCTGCAACCCGTTCTCATTCCCTACTCATCACAAACAGACACTTTGCTAGGAGGCAGTTTTAAACGTGGGTAACTGAATTCAAACAATAACTACTTGGTTAGGTTTAGGAAAAGATTGTGGTTTGGGTTAGAATAAGTATGTTTCTTATGCAACTTCAATTTCTCCTTCACACGGGACACACAAATTGCGTCTCCTCGATGAAATAAATTTCATATCAACGTATCTGTGGTTTGCAGAAATCGTACGATGCCAACATATTTTTCTGCCGCCTGCGCTGTAAATAAAGAAATATAATTCATACTTTTACTGATACATTTCAAATTATTTTTAAATCCAACCAGTTTTTTTCTCGGTGATCTCATCTAACGTGCATTTTATGGAAGTAGTGTAAATCAATCTTCAAACTGAGGAACATCTTTGAAGTACAGTAAGTATTATATAAGAAAGTCATTTGGAAATGACACCTAATACTGTATAAAAAAAGCTTTAGTGTTAGCCAACACATACTTGAAATAGCATACAAAAGCCAGGTTGAAAGCATTCTATCATTTAACACAACAGCATGTTATGGCAACTTGAGTGCCAAGAGCCAAAAACAAGCTCTCCAAAATTGTTAACACTGCAGGGAAGGTGATAAGTCACAAAAACAACTTTGCAATGTATTTGACAGTGCTGTACACACAAAGTTACCTCACACGTACTACACTCAGAGTTTGAGCTGCTTCCATCTGGTTGTCGATTTAGGGCCTTAAGGGCCAGCCGGATCATATACAAAAAGTATTTTATTCTGCCAAGGAGGTTATGTTTTGGGTTTGGTTTGTCTGTTTGTCAGCAGGATTTTGGAAAAACTACTGGCCCGATTTTTACGAAACTTAGTGGAAGGGTGTAGCACGGACCAAGGAGGAATCACAGGGCGGATATATGAATTATTTTTTACTTTTGTTAACAATGTGAGATACAGTATTTGGCCTTGGTGGAGGTCTGCACTCTCAGAGTGTCCTAATTCCCTATGCAATACAGACTTTGAACACAAAATGATTGCATCAGGCAACATTTGTTATTTCATAATGTGCCCTTTTATTATTTATATAACTTATTTGCTGCTACCATTTGCACTATTGTATACTGTATATGTGTTTTTAACGGTGTACTGTGCTATGTGTACCGTATGTACAAATACCTTGCTGTACTTGGGAGAACCCAAAGACAAATTCCCACGAGGTGGACAATAAAATCAATATAATGTAATCTAAAATAAGGAATTTAAAGCAGCAAATTGCAATTTGTGTGCCGTTTCCTGGCTGAACAAAACCATTCACATAATTCAGTTTTCATTCATGGAAGACCTTTTTGTTGGTTAGTTGCGATTAGAACAATTCTTTACATACTGACATACTGACATATTATGTCTTTTTATGTTAATCTTTTCACCATTTAGTCTTTAAAATGTAAAAAATAGGAAGAATCTACACTTCCCCAGGTAAGGTTTTTTAAATTGTTTGCTTTTTCCAACCAACAGTCCAGGAACCCAACTGTCACAACATTACAATGATATAAAACTAAAAAAGCAGCAGAAAAGTCAAAACTGTTGTTGATAAAACTTCTGTCAATTAACTAATCAATTATTAATTTCTGCACTAGTTGTGAATCTAGCAAAGGCCAGATTCCAAACCAGGCAAAGTGTGCAACTTCAAGCTATACAATGCATTCTCATGAACGATATCATTCGAAAATGTATGCACACCAAAACGTTTGATATCCTACCGAAATTAGGAGACCGCCTGCTGGTCAAGTGTTGCCGGCTGGCTACAATCTGCATGACGCCAAGCAGCAGTTGCTAGCTGTTTAAGTCGCTACAGAGCTCTGTGTTACAGAGCTGCAGTTGCTAGCTTTTTAAGCTGCTACAGAGCTTTGCAACGCGGGCTACGGACCTCCGTCACAGCTCGATCATATCAGCGGCAGTATATTTGTTTAGCCGAAAATGGGTGATTTTGAGCTGGTTACAGAGCACCGCGAGCTGCCGCTTGTTTCAGCGGATATTACGGTTACATTAAGTCCACAAAATATGAGCATTTTCCCATCACAAAAGTTAAGATTAGGCACCAAAACGACTAGTTAATATTAGGAAAAAGATTGTGGTTTGGATTAAAACACTCCCAAGGAACACGCATTTCCTTGGTGAAGGTCTTTAGTGTCCTGCGAGAAGTGAACTCCGCTCCCTGGCTTGAAAGTCCTATATTTTAATTCCCTACCCATCCACCCCGACGACCTCCCCACACGGCCAGCCGCACTCTTCTACAGCCGCCGTCAATGTGGTGTATACAGCAACAAAAAAAAAACGTGAAATGCTTACAAAGTATAGTGCTTAACTCTTCATAGCTTTTTGAACGAATGGTTCACGACAACATGCTGACCTATAGGGCACCAAAGGGTCTCACAACAATTTACTTGGTTTTATACACCACTTGAGCACAATACAAATTAAAAAGATTGAATACTTATATTTAAGTTGATATGTTATATGTTAAATACTCATAACCCTCTTGGGTCAAGAGCTCAGCAAGATTAGAATAAATTTGTCATGTACTTAGATTAATATCTTCACAAGTTTTTATTATACAAGCATCGCAAAAATAGACCTAATAATGTCCACTGCCAAATAATGTTATTTTTTTTTAAATGAAGTGAATTAGATTAAACTATTAACATAGAAAATAAACATATTTTCACTCAGTTCAACAGGCATAAACATGTAGAAAAGCGATATTTCAATCTGCTCTGTCTGCATGCAGTCTCCCATCCACCGCCGCTGTGTTACACAACCACAGTGTGCTACACAACCAAGGTGTGCTACTTCAATATGTATATAATATATAGCCGACTACAAATAGCGAATTTTTACAAACAAGCCTAACTGATGCAGTGGTTAACCAATTTCACTATTAACCGCGCTTTAAAATGTCACGGTTAATAAATCATAAAAGCTCTGCTACACCGAGTGTTAACTGACTGCACGTTATGTGTAGCAGTATGTGCAGTTCTTATTAAACCTTGATAATATAAGACTTGCTAGTAGTCTCGCTTTGCCAGACGCTCCTCCAAAGCGGAGAATTATACAGCTTGCCGCTGTTTCATTTTCGGCCTGAAAATCTAGCCACACAACGCTCCTCTTCCTCTCTGCCATTCTTCTGCTCCGTCGCTGTCCTGCTTGCGTGTGTGTGTGCGCGCGCAGCTGGCCGTTGCCGGGCCTGGCTGCTTGCTTGCTTGTTTGCCTGGCGCCGCTGAGTCATGTGACATCATAGAATCACAAGAGGGGGGTGGAGGAGCAAAGTGCTGCTCCGCGCTATGACAGCAGCGGAACTTACACAGACACAGACAGCCAGGTCGCCTCTTTGATGAAACCGCAGCAGTGCATACTGGAGAGAAACTGAAACTAAAGTATCAACCTTATTACACTGATATTGATCAATCTCAATACCAACGTTGGTATCGATATTATCGATATTTGGATCGATCAGCCCACCAGTAACTTACTCCTCTTCATTCCCTATGGGACATAAGGCTGCAAAGAGATCTATCCATCACATTATTATTATTTTATTATCATTCCTTGGCAACATTCTGCGGTTCTCCCTGTGACAGGTGCCTCTTGTCTAGCAGCTTCTCCAACTTTTAGACACACCCGTTAGCAGGGCCGTTTCCAAAAAGGGCCAACTTCTTCTTAAGGACAGCACTGTTGTTGCCAACTTGGCCTTTGTTTGTGGTGTGACTGATTCACCTCTAGTCTCTAATCTATTCAGATTAATTTAAATAAAAAGGTTGATGATTGATCATATAATCATTATTTAAAACATTCAAAACTGTTACTGTGTTATTTCTGTTTCAAAAGGCAGCAATAGTGTGTTTATGTGATTTTATACATTAGTAGTGAAATTAATGAATGCATAATAATTGTAATAATCGTGAAACCGTGATAATTCTTCAAACTGTAATTGTACCAACAAAATCTATAATTGTTGCACCCCTAGTCTGCGTGTAGTCTAACGTAGTTTGCCACAAATCTTACAATTTGGCAAATTCTTGTTAACTTAGCTGCTGGCAAAGACAAACCAGCCCCTCTCTTTCTACCAGCAATTAAATCCACATAGATAATTATTATGCACTTCAGTGACGTCATCAGACTTGACCGATGATGTATGCCTTCTTCATTCTTTCTAAACTTACCAGAACTACATAAACAGCCACGCTATTGCATTTTATTTTCAGATTCAAAATGGCACCTTACCTCTCCGGGAACCATCACCTTATCGTGGTGGAGAGGTTTGTGTGTCCCTATGAACTTGAGGGCTGTGTTGTCTGGAGCCTTGTGCTCCTGGTAGGGTCTCCCAAGGCAAAGTGGTCTCAGGTGAGGGGCCAGACAAAGAATGGTTCAAAAACCCTATGAGAGATCGAGGAAGGGATGGAGTGACCCTGCCCGGAGGAAGCCCGGGGCCCCCGTCTGGAGCCAGGCCCAGACGGAGGGCTCGTTGGCGAGCGTCTGGTGGCCGGGTTTGCCACGGAGCCCGGTCGGGCACAGCCCGAAAAAGCTACGTGGCATCCATCTCTCCAGCCCATGGGCCCACCACCTGTGGGAGGAACCGCTGGGGTCGGGTGCATTGCCACATGGGTGGCAGTGAAGGTCAGGGGCCTCGACGGACCAGACCCGGGCAGCAGACGCTGGCTCTGGGGACGTGGAATGTCACCTCTCTGTGGGGGAAGGAACCGGAACTGGTGCGGGAGGTGGAGCGCTACCGGTTAGATCTGGTGGGGCTTACCTCTACGCATAGTCTCGGTTCTGGAACCGTACTCCTGGATAGGGGTTGGACTCTTTTCTTCTCCGGAGTTGCCCAGGGTGTGAGGCGCCGGGCGGGTGTGGGGATACTCACAAGCCCCCGGTTGAGCGCCGCTATGTTGGAGTTTACCCCGGTGGACGAGAGGGTCGCCTCCCTACGCCTGCGGCTGGTGGGGGGGAAAACTCTGACTCTTGTTTGTGCATATGCACCAAACAAGAGTTTGGAGTATGCGGCCTTCTTGGAGACCTTGAATGGAGTCCTGTATGGGGCTCCAGTGGGAGACTCCATCGTTCTGCTGGGGGACTTCAACGCGCACGTGTGCAATGATGGAGACACATGGAGAGGCGTGATTGGGAGGAACGGCCTCCCTGATCTAAACCAGAGTGGTTGTTTGTTGTTGGACTTCTGTGCTAGTCATGGATTGTCTATAACGAACACCATGTTCGAACATAGGGATGCTCATAAGTGTACCTGGTACCAGAGCACCCTAGGCCAAAGGTCAATGATCGATTTTATAATCGTTTCATCTGATCTGAGGCCGTATGTTTTGGACACTCGGGTGAAGAGAGGGGCGGAGCTGTCAACCGATCACCATCTGGTGGTGAGTTGGGTCAGAGGGTGGGGGAAGACTCTGGACAGACCTGGTAAGCCCAAACGGGTAGTGTGGGTAAATTGGGAACGTCTGGAGGAGGCCCCTGTCCGACAGACTTTCAACTCACACCTCCGGCGGAGCTTTTCGTGCATCCCTGTGGAGGCTGGGGGCATTGAACCTGAGTGGACAATGTTCAAAGTTTCCATTGCTGAAGCTGCGGCGAAGAGCTGTGGTCTTAGGGTCTTGGGTGCCTCAAGGGGCGGTAACCCACGAACACCGTGGTGGACACCGGTGGTCAGGGAAGCCGTCCGACTGAAGAAGGAGTCTTTCCGGGATATGTTATCCCGGAGGGCTCCGGAGGCAGTTGCAAGGTACCGCAGGGCCCGACGGGCTGCAGCCTCTGCCGTGAAAGAGGCAAAGCAGCGGGTGTGGGAGAAGTTCGGAGAAGACATGGAGAAGGACTTTCGGTCGGCACCAAGGTGCTTCTGGAAAACCGTTCGCCACCTCAGGAGGGGGAAGCGGGGAACCATCCAAGCTGTGTACAGTAAGGATGGGACGCTGTTGACCTCAACTGAGGAGGTAATAGGGCGGTGGAAGGAGCACTTTGAGGAACTCCTAAATCCGACTAATACGCCCTCTATGGTAGAGGCAGAGCTGGAGGATGATGGGGGATTGTCGTCAATTTCCCTGGTGGAAGTTGCTGAGGTGGTTAAACAACTCCACAGTGGCAAAGCTCCAGGGATTGATGAGATCCGTCCGGAAATGCTTAAAGCTCTGGGTGTGGAGGGGTTGTCTTGGTTGACACGCCTCTTCAACATTGCGTGGAAGTCTGGGACGGTGCCTAAGGAGTGGCAGACCGGGGTGGTGGTTCCCCTTTTCAAAAAGGGGGACCAGAGGGTGTGTGCCAATTACAGGGGTATCACACTTCTCAGCCTCCCCGGTAAAGTCTACTCCAAGGTGCTGGAAAGGAGGGTTCGGTCGATAGTCGAACCTCAGGTTGAAGAGGAACAATGCGGATTCCGTCCTGGTCGTGGAACAACGGACCAGCTCTTTACTCTCGTAAGGATCCTGGAGGGAGCCTGGGAGTATGCCCAACCGGTCTACATGTGCTTTGTGGATCTGGAGAAGGCGTATGACCGGGTACCCCGGGAGATACTGTGGGAGGTGCTGGGGGAGTATGGGGTGAGGGGGTCCCTTCTCAGGGCCATCCAATCTCTGTACGACCAAAGCGAGAGCTGTGTCCGGGTTCTCGGCAGTAAGTCGGACTCGTTTCAAGTGAAAGTTGGCCTCCGCCAGGGCTGCGCTTTGTCACCAATTCTGTTCGTAGTATTTATGGACAGGATATCGAGGCGTAGTCGAGGTGGAGGGGGGTTGCAGTTCGGTGGGCTGGGGATCTCATCGCTGCTTTTTGCAGATGATGTGGTCCTGATGGCATCATCGGCCTGTGACCTTCAGCACTCACTGGATCGGTTCGCAGCCGAGTGTGAAGCGGCTGGGATGAGGATCAGCACCTCTAAATCGGAGGCCATGGTTCTCAGCAGGAAACCGATGGAGTGCCTTCTCCAGGTAGGGAATGAGTCCTTACCCCAAGTGAAGGAGTTCAAGTACCTTCGGGTCTTGTTCGCGTGTGAGGGGACAATGGAGCGGGAGATTGGCCGGAGAATCGGCGCAGCGGGTGCGGTATTGCATTCAATTTATCGCACCGTTGTGACGAAAAGAGAGCTGAGCCAGAAGGCAAAGCTCTCAATCTACCGGTCAGTTTTCCTTCCTACCCTCACCTATGGTCATGAAGGCTGGGTCATGACCGAAAGAACAAGATCCAGGGTACAAGCGGCCGAAATGGGTTTCCTCAGGAGGGTGGCTGGCGTCTCCCTTAGAGATAGGGTGAGAAGCTCAGTCATCCGTGAGGAGCTCAGAGTAGAGCCGCTGCTCCTTTGCATTGAAAGGAGCCAGTTGAGGTGGTTCGGGCATCTGGTAAGGATGCCCCCTGGGCGCCTCCCTAGGGAGGTGTTCCAGGCACGTCCAGCTGGGAGGAGGCCTCGGGGAAGACCCAGGACTAGGTGGAGGGATTATATCTCTAACCTGGCCTGGGAACGCCTCGGGATCCCCCAGTCGGAGCTGGTTAATGTTGCTCGGGAAAGGGAAGTTTGGGGCCCCCTGCTGGAGCTGCTACCCCCGCGACCCGATACCGGATAAGCGGACGAAGATGGATGGATGGATGGACCTTACCAGCACTTGCTGCACTTCTCCCAACACACAGTATGAGACCAGAACGCCTCACTAGGTCAGTCTCACAGGCATTCATTCCAGTTCCCTCATACAAAAACAACTATGGCCAGAAATCCTTTTTTATAGATACACCAAAATTTGGAATGACATTCCACATCACATTAGAGCACTACCATCCATCACATATTTCAAAAAGGCCCACAAACGATTTCTTCTCAACAGTTACACTTGCACACATTGATTGTTAATGTATTTTCTAAGTCTTGTTTGCACTGTTTATATTGTTTGTTTTTCATTGTCTGTATCTGGCTAGTCCATACTAATGTCCTGTACCTATGTTTTTGTCCTCATGTGCTGTAAACTGTATTGTTGTTTTAGCTGTCCGTATCTGTCTAGTCCATGCAGATGTCCTTAACAAATGTTTCTGTCCTTATGTACTGTAAGTTGTGTTTAATGTTTTATGTTTCTGCAGAACAGGAACCTGCTGGAAACCAGTTTTTAAAATGAGTCAGGCCTGTTTATATTGTAACTTAATGTTACTTTTAACTTTCCTGTATAATAAATGAAAAAAAGAAAGAAACACTCCAGTGAAAAGAACCATTTCCCCTCCCACTGCCAACTCTTGGTCACAAACAACAGACATACATGTTTTAAGCAACAAATGGTTCTATAAAACAATGGAGCAGATGAAAGTGTTTGTGCTTGTTACTACCTAAGACTTAAAGCTATAGTGCGTAGTTTCTGTCGCCCCCATGAGGAATTCTAAGTAATGACAACAACACTGTCGGCGTGTCCACACGATACAAGCCTTACGTGATCGCGCATGTGCCCCCACCCCTCCTCGATGCAAATGCTAGGAGCTACGAAGGACAGGGAGGAATAAAAAAACACAATGGATGATGGTAATTATCTTCACTCGAGTTTCTGTGCAGGAAAGTCACCAGACGTCACAATCTTCTGAACATAGCCATACAGAGCAATACAGAAAGAGTTGTGTGGAGCTGATTGTCTTAATTAGCTATTTATCAACTCATTTGGCGATGGCTTGAATGTAACGGACGTTTATTAATATCAAAAAGTTACGCACTAAAGCTTTAACAGAATCACCTCAAGTGGCCAAAACAGTTTGTCACAATGGGTAAGCTAATGTTTTTTTTTTTTTTTTTTTTTTAAATTCCAGCACATTTCTAAACTACTTTTTAGAACTATTTTTTTAATAAGTTATTTAAAAAAAGAACAATCAGGAAATACATTCTACTAAGATATTATTGTAGTTGAACGTGCTGAATACAAAAAAGTCATGGTACTTTGAAAATACAGCTTACATTTGTTCAAATTGACAACGATATCAGAGCATGCCAAATCTGTGTGTCTAAAATCACCCTTAGACTAGAGAGGGTTGAATAAAGTTGTTATAATAATAATAATAATAATAATAATAATAATAATAATAATAATAGTAGGTTTATTTGATATAGCACCTTTTACAGACAAAGTCAGAAAGTGCTTCACATGATAACATTGTTAAAAGAAGACCCAAACAGCAAAATGAGCAAGCAAAAAAAATACCCATGGAAATAAAGACAAAAGCAAGTTTAAACAAGTGAGTCTACAGCTGCTTTTTAAAAGCATCAACAGAGACTTTTAAACGCGTGGGACCAACAATAACCCCTGGTTATAAGACCTGAGTGGCCTGTTAGTAATGTAAGGATGGAGAAGGAAATATAAACAGGTGCCTGACCATCTATATGTCAGAACAAGAACTTTAAAATCGATCCTGAACTTGATAGGATAAAATGGGAATGATGTGAGACATCCCGATGGACATGGTCAACAGCCTTGCAGCAGTGTTCTGGACCAGTTGTAGATGGTCCTGGGTCAACTTGCTGAGGAAGGTGAAAAGGGAGTTGCGGTAATGAAGCCAGGATGATACAAAACCATGAATGATCATCTCAAGCTCAGTTTGCGAAACAACAGCTCTATGTTTGGCAAAGTTTCTTAATTGAAAGAAACATGTATGTTCAAAATATATATTATTTATCAAATATAACACTAAGATTTCTGAGTAAGGATGTCATTCTCCCCATTTTTAATCTGTGGACTATTTTCCGTCAAATCTATGGACTTGTCACAGCTTGAAAAATACAAAACACATAAGGATAACTTGAAAGGTTATAGGAAGGATCCCCTTCAGAGATAGACCTTTAAAACCTCTTTGAGACCTTTCTGTTTAACCAGAAACAGCTCTGAAGTCGCTAGCGCTAAACCCACCAGACTCCATTTAAAAAAACAATACTTTTAGCGTGTATAGCGCCAACATATTTTCACATGTAAATCAGTAAACTATGTGTTTATTTCAACCAAACCTAGAGTTGTGATGGTTGGAAAAGTGGAAAGACTACCCAAAACAGCTTTTCATAGTTTTATTTTGTTTCTGTCGACTTTAAATGAAGTGTATTTTAAAATTACTGTTAATATACATGGAGTCTGGTGGGTTTAGCAAACGCAATTTCATTTAACATGGGATGAGGATCAGCACCTCTAAATCGGAAGCCATGGTTCTCAGCAGGAAACCGATGGAGTGCCTTCTCCAGGTAGGGAATGAGTCCTTACCCCAAGTGAAGGAGTTCAAGTACCTTGGGGTCTTGTTCGCGAGTGAGGGGACAATGGAGCAGGAGATTAGCCGGAGAATCTGCGCAGCGGGTGCGGTATTACATTCAATTTATCGCACCGTTGTGACGAAAAGAGAGCTGAGCCAGAAGGCAAAGCTCTCAATCTACCGGTCAGTTTTCTTTCCTACCCTCACCTATGGTCATGAAGGCTGGGTCATGACCGAAAGAACAAGATCCAGGGTACAAGCGGCCGAAATGGGTTTCCTCAGGAGGGTGGCTGGCGTCTCCCTTAGAGATAGGGTGAGAAGCTCAGTCATCCGTGAGGAGCTCAGAGTAGAGCCGCTGCTCCTTCGCGTTGAAAGGAGCCAGTTGAGGTGGCTCGGGCATCTGGTAAGGATGCCCCCTGGGCGCCTCCCTAGGGAGGTGTTCCAGGCACGTCCAGCTGGGAGGAGGCCTCGGGGAAGACGCAGGACAAGGTGGAGGGATTATATCTCTAACCTAGTCTGGGAACGCCTCGGGATCCCCCAGTTGGAGCTGGTTAATGTGGCTCGGGAAAGGGAAGTTTGGGGTCCCCTGCTGGAGCTGCTAACCCCGCGACCCGATACCGGATAAGCGGACGAAGATGGATGAATGGATGGAATTTCATTTAACAAAAGGATCTTACTCTTTAACAGAAAGGTCGACCTCCTTAGAAATCCTTTCCATAATGTGGTCTGACTCTTAGGATATTAATCTAAGTCTATCAGTGGCAAAACAAGAACTTTTGTGAAGGCAAATACAAGCTGGACAATTGCCCTATTAACTTACATTGTAGCTTCTTTCGCCGCTGACGAGTGCAGCGATCTTGCTTAATACTGGACCAATGGTTGAAAGAAAGGTTGAAAAAAATCTGTAGTTACCTTTTAATCTCCTTCTTTCCTCCTTCTTTACACAGTATTCGCAGTTTTTATATAACAACTAGTACAGTGCCCGTTGAAAATGTGCCTGTTTGGAACGGGCGATTGCTTGGCCTGTGGTATTGCTGCTTGTGTGTGTATATATATATACACACACACACACACACACACACAACATCACACAGCATGGTGAACAATAAGGTACTGGTAAAAGATTAAAACAAAGTGGGAAATAGCCAGCGGTCCCAGAGTACATCAAAGAAAACATACAGGGACTGTTTGCGTGCGCGTACGCACACACACACACACACACACACACACACACACACACACACACGCACACGCACACACACAGTACCCAAATTCGCCCAACTGTGCTGGAGACACATAGGTATGCTGCGATATCTTTAAAAGAAAATGGATTCAAACAATGCCTGCCGTACTGTATGTGTCCACAGGGTATTGTCTGCCGCACCAAATGACAAATATTAATTTTCATCAAACAATTCGCCTTGTGTGTGTGTGTGTGTGTGTGTGTGTCTCCGTTTCGGTTTCTCTTGGCCTTTTCTCGGCTGTGAGCCCCTGGGATACAATGGGCTGCTATTTGAAGCCCAGGACCTAGTTTCACCGCTACCATGGGCCCTGTCTTAGATGCACAGTTTAGGAAAGAAAAGAATGAAACAGCAGGAGAAAGAGAAAAAGGAGAGTTTTGTCAATTTAAATTGTGCAAAATACAGTTGGGGGAAATGTCCCCCTGGAATGCTCCATACCAAATTAACTGAAATCAGGTCAATCAAATCAGACAGGAAAGCCTTTTTTTTTACTTTAAGGCAACAGAGGTAAGCCATGTGGTGACTTGCTGATCTGCCCTGTATGTCTGCCTGCCTCCTTTCCCATTGTATGCTGGGATACAACTCCAGTCCCATGTCACCCTGAAAGGGAGTGAGAGAATAAATGAATAGAAGGATGAATAAATTATCCTTAACTCTCGCCTTTTTACAGACATGTAATCTAAAATACGTCGCTGGCTTGCTGCATCTACCTGTTAAAGTAATGCTTGTCATGCTTTCAAACTTATTTAAACATGACAGGACCATTACAGATAGTTTTCCTTGTGTGGCATTTCGTACACAAAGGAAATGGTAGCACCGCTGGAGAACCGCTGATGAGTTGAAATATGACGGAAAAAGACAAGTTTTCGGTTCTCATCTGGGATGAAGTCATTGATGACTACTATTTAATTCTGCTGACAACTCAACTTTCAAATCAATAAATAAAAGCCATTAGAACAAAGAAACACCAGGGATACAAATTAACAAAATATTAGCTCGAGACTCTTAACACCGATATTCTTACACGCCTATGTAAAGTGGACGGAAGGCGATGATTTGTGTTTGTTTTTTTTTACACTTTTCCCTCTTTTGCACAGCAACATAAGGGGAAAAAACTATGGTGGCCGACAGGGGCAAACGCCCTGCAACTTAAGAAAACACATGCAAATAGACAAAACACAAGCAAATTAAGAAAACATCTTCATTAATTTGACAACACGTGCAGCATTCAGCAAATACACACAACACAACCAAATACACAAACGCACTGCTAATAAAAAACGATGCAAAAAGAAAAGCACACAAACCCCGAAAACAAATGCAACAAAAAAAACGCTGCATCGATTACACAACAGAAGTTCTCCAGGCCTCTAGAGGGAGCAGCTAAGTGGAACAGCTTGATTTTCGACCCCATGATGAGAGAGAGAGAGAGAGAGAGAGAGAGACAGAGACAGAGAGAGAGAGATAGAGAGATAGAGAGAGAGAGAGAGAGAGAGAGAGAGAGAAAGAAAGAGAGAGAGAAAGCCGGGACACGTACAATCTCAGAATGGTGTGCAAAAGTGAGATCATAGACTATAACTATTAAGTCTATGTTTGAGATACGTTTTCTCTCGTTTGGTGGGTGTGTCTCGGCTCAGGTCACAGGTGATACTCAATCAGCAGAGACGTCTGTAAACTCGTGGTAATAACACATTTAAAACTGCATCAGCGTTTAACAATGACGTTTGTTTTAAAAGCCATATTACATGAGAGGGTTTAAGTGTAGGCCTAGTCAAGTGTAGCCTAATATTGTGATTATACAACGGTTACCAACAAAATAAGTGATCAATCTGTATTCATATTGTGGAGAAATTGTGACGAGGGAGCAAGGAAAGGAGGACCCAAACGCAGAGAGAGGCTGACAGGCAGGAGGTGGTAGAACTTGAGGATTTAATATAACAAAAGTAGGCAGTACAGAGACTGGAAAAACGTCCGGCAGGGAGAAAACAGAAAAACAATAGCAACGGTATACAAAAAGAGACACAAACTGACGGCACGGGGATACAAAAATGATCTGACAAGAGACAAAGGGAACACGGGGGTTAAATACAAGAGGTAATGAACAAACGAGGGACAGGTGATACAACAGGTGAAGCACATTAGGGCGGGGCAGGACAATCAGACCAGGCGGGAAAACAGAAAGTAAAACTAGACAAGACAAGATCGAACACAGACTATCAAAATAAAACAGGAAATAGAACATAACCCGGGGAATACACAACATGAGGAAAATCTACACAACAGAAAAATATAGAATAAATATACAAACACAGGAAACATACAGAAATAACTAAACAGGCAACAAAAATACAAGACAAAATACCCAAAACCATAACAGTACCCCCTCCTCAAGGGGCGGATTCCAGACGACCAGAAAAAAAAAACATCAGAAAAACAAAAAACAACCCAGGGAGGGCGAGAGTCTGGGGAAAACAGAGTCACAGGGGGGACCGGGAAACAGAGTCACCGGGGCACAGGAACGAATGCCCTGGGGCACAGGGGACGAAGAGTCACTGGGACACAGGAGGCACAGGGGACGAAGAGTCAATGGGGCACAGGGGACGAAGAGTCAATGGGGCACAGGGGGCAAAGAGTCACTGAGGTGCCCGGGGGAAACAGAGCGGCGCCACTAGGGGGAAAACAGAGCGGGGCCGCTCGGGGGGAATCAGAGCGGGGCCGCACGGGGGGGAATATCACAGCGGGGCCGCTCGGGGGAAAAAAAAATAAATAAATCACAGCGGGGCCGCTCGGGGAAATTCAAAGGGGAGCCGGCAACAGGGGACAGAGATAACTCGGCAACAGGGGACAGAGATAACTCGGCAACAGGGGACAGAGATAACTCGGCAACAGGGGACAGAGAGACCCCGGCAACAGGGGACAGAGAGACCCCGGCAACAGGGGACAGAGAGACCCCGGTAACAGGGGACAGAGAGACCCCGGCAACAGGGGACAGAGGGCAGCAACGAAGGCAGGAGCCTTCTGGTGGCCGGCGACGGAGGCAGAAACCCTCTAGCCACCGGCGACGAGGGCAGAAGCCTTCTGGTGGCCGGCGATGGAGGCAGAAACCCTCTGGCCACCGGCGACGAGGGCAGAAGCCTTCTGGTGGCCGGCGACGAGGGCAGAAACCCTCTGGCCACCGGCGACGAGGGCAGAAGCCTTCTGGTGGCCGGCGACGGAGGCGGAAACCCTCTGGCCACCGGCGACGAGGGCAGAAGCCTTCTGGTGGCCGGCGACGGAGGCAGAAACCCTCTGGCCACCGCCGACGAGGGCAGAAGCCTTCTGGTGGCCGCACTGGACGTCGAGGGCAGCGCCCCTCCGGGGACCTAGCCGGTCGGCCGAGGCGAGGCCTTTCAGGTGGCCGAACTGGGCGTCGAGGACAGTGCCTCTCCGAGGCCCGAGCTGGTCAGCCATGGTGAAGCCCCTTGAGAGGCAGTGCCGGCGAGACAAGAGGGGCAGGAGTCGGTTTGACCGACACCGGTAAAGTCTCTAGGGAGGTCTCAAGGGTGGTCTCAGGGTCGCCAGAGGCCGGTAATGTCTCAAGGGTGGTCTCGGGGGCGGTCTCAGGGTCGCCGGAGACCGGCAAAGTCTCAGAGGTGCAGATAAGCGTAGTCTCTGGGGGGCTAGACTTCAGCCGGGATTCTGGGGAGCCGCTAGCCGGCCAGAGATCAGGAGGACTGCCAATCGGCTGGGGATCAGAAAGGCTGCTAGCCAGCCGGGGATCTGGGACGCTAGGAGACGCGGGAACGCTAGGAAACTCAGGGGCGCTAGAACACTCAGGGGCGCTAGAACACTCAGGGGCGCTAGGGGGCCCCGGGGTCCCTAGGGAGCCCGGAGGTACTAGAGAGCTGCTCGGGGGCACTAGGGCAGCTGCTAGCCAGCCTGGATTCAGGGGGGCTGCTAGCTAGCGGGGAATCTGGAAGGCTGCTAGCTAGCAGAGAATCTGGGAGGCTGCTAATCAGCCGGGGCTCAGGGAGATTGCTAGCTAGCCTGGATTCAGGGGGATTGCTAGCTAGCAGGGCATCTGGGAGGCTGCTAGTCAGCCGGGGCTCAGGAAAGCTGCTAGCCCGCCTGGATTCAGGGGGGCTGCTAGCTAGCGAGGAATCGGGAAGGCTGCTAGCTAGCAGGGAATCTGGGAGTCTGCTAGTCAGCCGGGGCTCAGGGAGATTGCTACCTAGCCTGGATTCAGGGGGATTGCTAGCTAGCAGGGAATCTGGAAGGCTGCTAGTCAGCTGGGGCTCAGGAAAGCTGCTAGCCAGCCTAGATTCAGGGGGGCTGCAAGCTAGCAGGGAATCTGGGAGGCTGCTAGCTAGCAGGGAATCTGGGAGGCTGCTAGCTAGCAGGGAATCTGGGAGGCTGCTAGCTAGCAGGGAATCTGGGAGATTGCTAGCTAGCCTGGATTCAGGGGGACTGCTAGCTAGCGGGGAATCTGGGAGATTAGCTAGCCTGGATTCAGGGGGACTGCTAGCTAGCGGGGAATCTGGAAGGTTGCTAGCTAGCGGGGAATCTGGAAGGCTGCTAATCAGCTGGGGCTCAGGGAGATCGCTAGCTAGCGGGGAATCTGGAAGGCTGCTAATCAGCTGGGGCTCAGGGAGATCGCTAGCTAGCGGGGAATCTGGAAGGCTGCTAATCAGCTGGGGCTCAGGGAGATCGCTAGCTAGCGGGGAATCTGGAAGGCTGCTAATCAGCTGGGGCTCAGGGAGATCGCTAGCTAGCGGGGAATCTGGAAGGCTGCTAATCAGCTGGGGCTCAGGGAGATCGCTAGCTAGCGGGGAATCTGGAAGGCTGCTAATCAGCTGGGGCTCAGGGAGATCGCTAGCTAGCGGGGAATCTGGAAGGCTGCTAATCAGCTGGGGCTCAGGGAGATTGCTAGCTAGCGGGGAATCTGGAAGGCTGCTAATCAGCTGGGGCTCAGGGAGATCGCTAGCTAGCGGGGAATCTGGAAGGCTGCTAATCAGCTGGGGCTCAGGGAGATCGCTAGCTAGCGGGGAATCTGGAAGGCTGCTAGTCAGCCGGGGCTCAGGAAAGCTGCTAGCCCGCCTGGATTCAGGGGGGCTGCTAGCTAGTGAGGAATCGGGAAGGCTGCTAGCTAGCAGGGAATCTGGGAGTCTGCTAGTCAGCCGGGGCTCAGGGAGATTGCTAGCTAGCCTGGATTCAGGGGGATTGCTAGCTAGCAGGGAATCTGGGAGATTGCTAGCTAGCCTGGATTCAGGGGGACTGCTAGCTAGCAGTGGATCTGGGAGGCTGCTAGTCAGCTGGGGCTCAGGAAAGCTGCTAGCCAGCCTAGATTCAGGGGGGCTGCTAGCTAGCGGGGAATCTGGAAGGCTGCTAGCTAGCAGGGAATCTGGGAGGCTGCTAGCTAGCAGGGAATCTGGGAGGCTGCTAGCTAGCAGGGAATCTGGGAGGCTGCTAGCTAGCAGGGAATCTGGGAGATTGCTAGCTAGCAGGGAATCTGGGAGATTGCTAGCTAGCCTGGATTCAGGGGGACTGCTAGCTAGCGGGGAATCTGGGAGATTAGCTAGCCTGGATTCAGGGGGACTGCTAGCTAGCGGGGAATCTGGAAGGTTGCTAGCTAGCGGGGAATCTGGAAGGCTGCTGATCAGCTGGGGCTCAGGGAGATCGCTAGCTAGCGGGGAATCTGGAAGGCTGCTAATCAGCTGGGGCTCAGGGAGATCGCTGGCTAGCGGGGAATCTGGACGGCTGCTAATCAGCTGGGGCTCAGGGAGATCGCTAGCTAGCGGGGAATCTGGAAGGCTGCTAATCAGCTGGGGCTCAGGGAGATCGCTAGCTAGCGGGGAATCTGGAAGGCGGCTAATCAGCTGGGGCTCAGGGAGATCGCTAGCTAGCGGGGAATCTGGAAGGCGGCTAATCAGCTGGGGCTCAGGGAGATCGCTAGCTAGCGGGGAATCTGGGAGGCTGCGAATCAGCTGGGGCTCAGGGAGATCGCTAGCTAGCGGGGAATCTGGGAGGCTGCTAATCAGCTGAAGCTCAAGGAGATCACTAGCTAGCGGGGAATCTGGGAGGCTGCTAATCAGCTGAAGCTCAGGGAGATCGCTAGCTAGCGGGGAATCTGGGAGGCTGCTAATCAGCTGAAGCTCAGGGAGATCGCTAGCTAGCGGGGAATCTGGGAGGCTGCTAGTCAGCTGAAGCTCAGGGAGATCGCTAGCTAGCGGGGAATCTGGGAGGCTGCTAGTCAGCCGGGACTCAGGAAGGGAGATAGCTAGCATAGACTCAGGGGAACTGCTAACTAGCCGGGGAATAGGGAGGCTGCTAGCTAGTGGAGAATCTGGAAGGCTGCTAGTCAGCCGGGGCTCTGGAAAGCTGCTAGCCAGCTTGGATTCAGGGAGATTGCTAACTAGCGGGGAAATAGGGAGGCTGCTAGTCAGCCGGGACTCAGGAAGGATGCTAGCTAGCATGGATTCAGAAAAGCTGCTAGCCAGCCCGGGGTCAGGAGAGCTGCACGTCAGCCCGGGGTCAGGAGAGCTGCACGTCAGCCCGGGGTCAGGAGAGCTGCACGTCAACCCGGGAACAGAAGGGCTGCACGTCAACCCGGGAACAGAAGGGCTGCACGTCAACCCGGGAACAGAAGGGTTGCACGTCAACTCGGGAACAGAAGGGTGCAAGGGTTCTGGGGTGAAAAGTGGGGCATTGCGACGGGAGCCATGACGTCCTTTCCCCCGTCTTCGACCTCCGCGGGTCCCCGAAAAGATGGCCAGGCGGGTACCCTCGAACGACGGCTGATGGTTGGGGGTGGACGCTGACCAGGTTGCCTCCTGTGGGTCGCTAGCAGGAGTAGTGGGTTCAGGGGAGGCCGGAGAGGGAGTGGGCAGATTGACAAAACATGCCCCGACAGCCAAACGCAGAGAGAGGCTGACAGGCAGGAGGTGGTAGAACTTGAGGATTTAATATAACAAAAGTAGGCAGTACAGAGACTGGAAAAACGTCCGGCAGGGAGAAAACAGAAAAACAATAGCAACGGTATACAAAAAGAGACACAAACTGACGGCACGGGGATACAAAAATGATCTGACAAGAGACAAAGGGAACACGGGGGTTAAATACAAGAGGTAATGAACAAACGAGGGACAGGTGATACAACAGGTGAAGCACATTAGGGCGGGGCAGGACAATCAGACCAGGCGGGAAAACAGAAAGTAAAACTAGACAAGACAAGATCGAACACAGACTATCAAAATAAAACAGGAAATAGAACATAACCCGGGGAATACACAACATGAGGAAAATCTACACAACAGAAAAATATAGAATAAATATACAAACACAGGAAACATACAGAAATAACTAAACAGGCAACAAAAATACAAGACAAAATACCCAAAACCATAACAGAAATTCACTCTTGAAATACAAAAAAACTAAAACAGACCGTTTTTATAGTCCCTCCCTGTTTAGTAAACCAACCAATTTACCGTGGGATTTATCAAACTGAATAAATCCCGCCCACACATAAACACAAAACTGCTTTGCTTGCTCCATCGTGTTGTAACTAAGACATCTGCTGAAAAAGTTATTGTATTCATTAGCATGATTGGCGTACTGTTTAGTTAAAAAACATCCAAAACAGCAAAGTACGAAGAGCACCCCAGACGCAAGCTTTTATTTTGAAAATGTCTGGAGAACTTCCGTTGTGTAATCTGGATGCAGCGTTTTTTTTGTTGCATTTGTTTTCGGGGTTTGCGTGCTTTTCTTTTTGCATCGTTTTTTATTAGCAGTGCGTTTGTGTATTTGGTTGTGTTGTGTGTATTTGCTGAATGCTGCACGTGTTGTCAAATTAATGAAGATGTTTTCTTAATTTGTGGTGTTTTGTCTATTTGCATGTGTTTTCTTAAGTTGCAGAGCGTTTGCCCCTGTCGGCCACCATAAAAAACAGATTTGAATCAAAACCCATTTATTAGGCTTATTTTATTTGAGGAATTTAAAAAGAACTTAAAATTGTAATGAGTATTTTCATTGGGTATTGAACTGATTGTAGTTTATTTATGTGACATTTGCCGTAAACATGCTGAATTTATGACCACACCCCCACTCAGTCAAGCTAAATGGAGATTTGAAAATATGACTATGTTGAGGCGCCTGGGTAGCTCACCTGGTAGAGCGTGCACCCCATGTACAGAGGCTCAGTCCTTGTCGCGGCAGCCGCGGGATCAATTCTGACCTGTGGCCCTTTGCTGCATGTCATTCCCCCTCTCCCTCCCCTTCCATGCCTATACTGTCCTATCAAAATAAAGGCCTAAATGCCAGTAAATAATCTTTAAAAATGAAAATATGACTATGTCTAAGTTTTCAACCGAGCCGCCCCATTGTAACTGTAGTTTAAAAAAAACATTAAAAAAAACATTCCGGTTGCCTGGTTAGCTCACCTGGTATATATAGAGGTTTACTCCTTGATGCAGCAGCCACGGGTTCGACTCCGCCCTGCAGCCCTTTGCTGCATGCCATTCCCCTTCTTTTTCCCCTTTCTAGTCTTCAGCTGTCCTATATATTAAAAGGACAGCTGCCCCTGGTGGGGGGGGGAATTCTGCCCGGTGAGCCACCCTTCTTGCAATACTCTGGGGGAAACCCTGCACAGACATGTAAAATTGCCATTATATTTATGCTGTATATTTATATTAATTATTGTTTAACTGACCTGGCAAGGGACTACGGGCGGAAAAAGCACTTGTGCTACAACCTGGAACAATGCATGTCTCCTTGTTCTTATACAAGGTTAATGTTAACTTGTGCATTGTCCCTGTTTAAATAAAATACATAAAAATAAATAATGAAGTGCCTGTCTGAAAGGACCTTCTCTCCTACACAATGTTATGCAAGGTGAGAATCACTTTCTGGGGGATTTTGGTGTTTTCTTTTTCCACAGTGAAAACTCATTTAAGGTCTAAACAGAAATAATTGTATAATGAAATCCATCTCTGTTCTTTTAACCTTCTAATATGAAATTTAAAAAACACTACATGTATTTGATATTCTCTGCTGGTGATAAGGGATTTGGCAGACTCTAATCTCCTCTTACCATAGTCGGAGTGTTACATGAATGACTTGACTGCGGTGGTAATAGAATGGCAAAGATAATGTAGTTGAGACTAGGGGAAAAAAATTGATACAGCATAGTATTGCGATATTTTCCGCGGCAATAATGTATCAATACACAGACGCCAAGTATCAATCTATTATTATGTGTGTTTATCTGCTTGACTATCCCATTTTGCAGCAATAAAATTGAAGTGAGATGAACAAACAGAGAAATTTATCTTTTTAGATAAAACAGATGTTGACAAGGTTTCCTTTTGGGGACATCATTTGAAATTGGGAAAAATTTGAAGTTGGAAAAAGGAAATAAATTGTAATATATCGCAGAATATTGCAAGATGTTTAAAATCACAATAATATCGTATTATGACATAAGTATCGGGATGATATCGTATGGTGAGGCCTCTCCAGGCCCCTAGTTGAGACCCAGGATTTTGATTTTTAGGATGATCAGGCTAATAATTTCCTTCTACTAATGCAAAGAAAACTAACATTTCTGTCTAAAATTTGAACAACTAGACCATCTTCAGGCAAATGCTGTTACATCCTGAGAAGCCATCTTATATCGGAGGTGACTGTTGTTTTTTGTGCACCAATCAACAACAATTTCACATGAAATCAGGCATAAGTGCATAACATTCATTCACATATCCATTACTATAGATAGAGCTTAAACTTCAATACAACCCCTCTATAGTAACCATAACGATATATAACCAGTATATCATACCAGAGCAATCGATAGTACATGAATGTCGATTTCTATATAAAGAATCCACACAAGAAATTATGTAGAGCATTCATATGCAGGCCTATTTCCAAAACCTGCCGGTACCTAAAAAAATGTAATAAAGAAATAGAGGAAAAATATCAAAATAAATGTCCTCACAAAAAATCATTGAAGGGCAATAACTTCATACTTTACATTGCATTTTGTGTTAAAGGTGCAGTATATAATACTGACAGCTAGTGTTTAAAATAGTTACTGCAGTACAAATTCAAAATACTGGAGAGAGTTGTCTCTCCCGCCCCCTCCTCCCCAGACTCAAAGTTCATGGAGGTTGCCAGGCTGAGACTGCAGCATCCACAACAATGTTGCTAGACGCTTGTCTCACATAGCCAGTCATTACTTCACAGCACAGCGGAGTAGCTAACGTTAGATGCTGGCTATATTGACAGTCATAAAAGCCCGTGGTCACACGGAGCTCTGTACCCAACTGACAAACACACTTTTTCATCTTAGAATTACGTTAGGAACCGCTAAAAACACAACAACCTTGCTGTCCTCTCCACCCTATAGACAGACACACTTCCCAGGCTTAGAATTAGCTACGATAGGAACCACTAAAAATAACACTACCTTGATGTCCACTCCACCCGACTGAACACACTTTATTTGCTTAGAATTACGACAATAATCGGTAAACACACTGCAAACTCAAGGTCCTCTCTTCCCAATTTACAGCCCCCCCTCTTGGCTTACAATAACTCACCGTTGTCGGCTACGGCCGCTGAACAGGCTAACGTTACACGTTGTAAACAGCCGTGGCCCGCTTGTCTGGTCCTGCGGTAACGTTAGCAGTTAGCAGGGTTAGCATGGCGGTGTTAGCCAGGACCAGTCGGGATCACGTTACTGGCTGTGTCTGAATTGTTTTTGCAAGTAACCAACTCAGGTACTATAGCTATATAATTCAATGTGAGTACACAAATGTTGAAATTACATAAAATGCCTGTCCCTAGTAGCTGTGATAAATTAGCTGAAGCTAATTGCTTACCAGTTCAGGAGGAAATTAGCCAACTTTTGGGCTCTAAGTTGTCTCTATTTTTCATAAACATCTCCAATATTTACCCGGGGTTTGATACGTCTCTGGTCATGCAACTGTTAGAAACATGCTGTTTTTTTTAGGTTCTCGAGGTCCCGTTCATTTGTTTGCTGCTTTCATGGCTGTACTAACGTTACAGCTGTAGCGCGCTGGGTTTACCTTTTTACAGGTATAGCTGGCAACCCGGCCTGGCTTTTCAAACTGGGCAGCTGATAACAACACACAGACCAAAACACAAACAGAAATTCCGTCAAGGAACAGAAATTTCAAAAGCAGAAAATACTGGCATTAGCATTGTTGTCAGAAAAGATAGTATTTCAACTTTGAAAACAATGTTTCCTTAATATCTGATGACGCATTAGGTTCGTTTTGGATTTATTACAGTATAGATAGATAGATTGTTTATTGTCATTGTATATTACTACACAACAAAATTAAGATGATCAATCCCTCACTTAGCAGCATAAAGAGAGAAAGATAAAAAGTGACAGTGTCAGCAACAATAAATAGATAAATATGGAGTAAAAAGAAAAGAAAAAGTATTAAAACTATTACATATTACAATTAGTTAAAGAAAAAGCGGGATGGGGTTTACCATCCCGCAGGGATTATTACCTTGCTGCCCAGGCAAGGGCCATGCTATGTTGGTGTGACCCACATTATTCCTCACAATGGAAAAACATCGAAGATAGATTACTTCCCATCCCTATACAGGCAGTGTTAGCAGATTCTAAGCTACAACATAACATAAACGTTATAGATAACCCATGGGTAAAACTGACCCTGAAGGTATGGAAAAACATTGTCAAGGAATATAAAATCGAAGAAGATCTAATCTTTCTCAAATAGTGTGCATATGATTCAAATTTTACACCAAATAAAATGGATACTAGATTTAAGAACTGGACAGTGAAAGGAATAACAGCCTTATGCATTATAATGAAAGGAGGAACACTGCTCAGTTTTGAAACGTTCAAAGAGAAATACCTGCTAGAGAAACAGGACTTCTTTAGATACTTGCAGATGCGACATTATGTCAACAAGAAAGTAAAAAATGTAACAGAGGCAAACGCAAGTGTGGTAGGACTGTTTAAAAAAGCATATAGATCGGAAATCAAAAAGGGGGCTATATCATATATGTATAAGTGCTTATTTGAATCTTAAAACACATTCAGCAACATATATTAAAACAAAGTGGGAAAGGGAAAGTGGAATCAACATATCTGAGGAAGAATGGACAACAATATGGAGGTATCAATGGAAATGTACCAGTTCACTGAAATGGAGAGAGTTTGGTTGGAAAGGCATAATAAGATACTTGATCACACCATCTCAGAAATCTCACTATGGTGATAATACCCCAGTTTGTTGGAGAAAATGTGGTAACCAAAATGCAAACTATTATCATATTTTCTATCATTTTCTATCATTAAATACTTTTGGAAGGGGATACATAATACCATACAGGAGTTATTTCAAGAGGAAATCCCTCTAGAATTTAAGACTATGTACCTTGGGAACATACCTCAAGACTGGTTGAAAGGAGATAAGTATCTGATTAACATATTGCTGGTGGCCAGAAAAAAAGAGTCTTACTAGGAAGTGACTATTGCAGGAGAGCCCGACAGTAGACTCATGGATGGATACTGTAGCCGAAATTGATAAGATGGAGCAAATTACAGCCTATGTAAATCATAGAATGGAGATTCTTGTTTTATATTGGGAAAGATGATTTAACTATGTCACATCTAATATGCCTGATCGTATTTCTTTATTTTACTGAATATGCTATGTTGAAAAGATTACTCCCTGTCTGTATATAGTTTAGTCTTTTTTGTTGTTTGTCTTAGCTGTATTTTTTTTTATAGTTTTGCATATCTTATTAACACTTGAATATGTATGTATCATATTTTTGTACACACAGTCTTTTAAAATGCTGTATCAAAATGTATCTGATTCTAAACATTAATAAACTATAAATTATTTATAAAAAAACTATTACATATTGGACCTTTAAATCACTTGAAACGTATAGGAAGATAGAAAAATTGAAAAAGTCAACATTATAAACATTACTTAAAAGATTAAAGATTGCTCTGGTATGATATACTGTATATATATATATATATATATATATATATATATATATATATATATATATATTAATTATTATTATTATTATTATTATTATTATTATTATTATTATTACGGTAGCTATAGAGGGGTTGTATTGAAGTTTAAGCTCTATCTATAGTAATGGATGATGGCTTCTCAGGATGTAACACCATTTGCCTGAAGATGGTCTAGTACCGAAATGTTGCCTACTATTAAACTTTATATAATTTTTGCAAATTAGACAGTGTGCAGGACTTTTCTTTGCAACGTTTGACCTGCTTGTCCCCCTCCGACGCACCTGTCTCACGTTGTAAATGTGCAAAGTATTTTTCTGTACTGCTGTACTAATTATGAAATTTACTATACTGAACCTTGGCAAAAATGAAAGCAATTTTAATCCAAAAATATCATCATCAGCTTTTTACAACCTCAGGCTTGTCATCACAAGTGCAAAAAAAAGCAAAGGCATAATCAGAAAATCATTAATGATATGCTGAAATAGCTGTCCACACCATCAGAAAAGGCCTTCAATTACACCAGCTAATATTATAAATCCATTTGTATCTTCTCATTTTCAATTTATTTTCTTATTCTTCTTCAGACACAACAAAACAATTTAAAATTTGTCCTCAGTCGTGACCCAACAGTGGATTTGCATGACTAAGAGCATACATTCTGTGCCCGCTTCAATTGCTGCAATTGTGCTGCTACAATGCAGTCCGGGAGCTTTCTAAATGGATGAACTGATGGAAAACAGGCCAATTTCCATCCCGCAACATTTATAATTTGGCACACAGAGAAGAGTGTCATATTAAAAAAAAAAAAAATAAAAAATAGCTGCCTTGAATGACACACTCATGACAGAGGAGATTAACTACATAAAGGAGAGGGAGGGAGAAGGCAAGAGAAAGAGAGGGGAGAGAAAGATGTATATGAGTTGCAGAGGAAGCAGGGAGGCCGGGGACAAGAGAGGAGGCATAAATATGCATCGCCATGGGCTATCTTTGTAAAGGAGTTTTGACGTTAGCTGTAAGCTAGAGCTAAGGAGCCTCCGTCATTCTCCTTCCTTTTCCTTCAGCTGCCTCTCTCTTCTCCCTCTCCAGCCTTTTCCTGTATGCCTGACTGCCCTGCGTACAGGCACATGCACCAGACAGCCAGCGTTGTCAGTCTCTGGTGCATCAAAACCAATATCGGCTCTCTCCAAATTAATTACCAGCTCTCGCCCTGGCCTGCCTGAGTAATAAGTCTCTCAGGGAGCAGAAGTGATGGGTGATACTGTGTCCTCTTCCTCCCTCCACACAGGCTGACAGCTATTTCCCCCTGAGCACCATCCCCCCCACCCAACACCACCACTACCCTGTCGCCCCCACACTGCGTGGGGAGAGAGGATGAACCTGTGAAACAATCATTCCCTGAATTGGCTTTGTGTCAAGGAGAATTAAGTCATGTTCTATAATGGGGCTCCGCGCCACAGACAGAGCCCACGTGCGTGATGTGCTGGCCCAATGTAGATGTAAAACAACTTGTTGAATATCAGCATGTGTGGATCAAGTGTTCGGTCACAGTGCAGCAGGATATTAATATGATGTAACAGCTCAGATAGCCCAGGGTACAGCCGCGGCGAGACTTTGATCAGTCATCCTCCTGGCTACCTGCCCAACATGACTGTCAATCTGAACAACACACCAATACATAAATTGCAGTGAAGCTAGATAAACCAAGCTTGGTAACAAACAGTTCTGAAATGTAGTAAATTTGGACTCTCTCCAGAACGATGCATAAATCTGCCAGCTATTTACCAAAATGGAGGCACAGTGAGCCTCGCACTGCAAGTTGCTGAGATATGATATCTGAAGTTTGTAAACTGAGGTCTCTGATATAAAAAAAATCTGTAAAACTGTGAACTACCTCTGACATATGAAACCTGAGGTCTGCAAGCCTCTTTTGAACCATTAAAGCTAAATATAATGCTTCTAAAATATAAAAGCAGAAGTCATGTAAACATCTTCAGTAAAAAAAAAAAAAAAAAGTATCTTCAAATGCATGCTAAGATATAACAATGAAGGTTTGAGGTATAATATTTTTTTCTATTTCAGGCTGTATACATTTTTTCTTGAGGGTTGAAAACAACACTTCTGAGAAACCTGAAGTCTGCTAGATCTGCTTTTGATATATGGTTATGGGAAGGTAGATATTTACAATTAGTAAAAAGGTGAACGCTAATCGATGGTGTGTGACTAGAAATTAACTCTGGTCTCCCGCATAAAAGTCAGACATGCTACACCTGACAAGTCCTCCAAATCAACTGACAAAATAGGTTACTTGTCATTGCCCTCTAGAATGACACACAGGTGTTCTATGATCATGAGCCACTATTAACAGGATAACATAATTTGTCTGTGCCTTCCAAAAATGCATATTGTGACGTTGATATGGTTTAGGCACAAAAACAACTTAGTTACGTAGATAGATAGATAGATAGATAGATATATAGAGTATTATATATATATATATATATATATATATATATATATATATATATATATATATATATTATTGTCCCATGAAGGAGATTTGTTTTCACAGTCTGTTTCATGCGCATGGCAATATACAAGGATGAATACATCAACAGACAACATAAAGACAGGTATACAGACACATGGAAACTACATTTACAACAACGACACTGGATCTATTCAAAGTCAGCGAGAGTTTGTTCAGCAGTGCTATGGCAAGTGCTATGGCAGAAGCGACAAAACTTCTGCCAAAGCGAGTCATTACACCTCAGAGTCCTGTATCTGCGGCCAGATGGCAGCAGTGTGAAGTGTGGATATAGAGGGTGATTGGTATCATTGACAATGGTGAGGGCAAGGCGTGTGATGGCTCCATCGTTCTGGTCTGAGATGTTGGGTGTAGGGCAGCTGATAATTTTGGAGGCAACGTGTGTGATCTTGGTGATCAGCAGGATGGTTTGGATTATGCTTTAGTAAAGTAACAACAGGACTGTGGTCATGGTTAAAAAAAAAAAAAAAAAAAAAAAAGAACATTGACTGTCAATGGTAAGCGGATATTTGAATAGCTGTCTCCTATTGAATCTGCGTTTTGTTGATCATCATCAACCCTGACTTCCTCTCAATGTGGATTTTCTGAATCTATAACCAGCTTCACACTACGTACTCCTTTACTTTCGAAAGACACAAGTCATAAATATTACAGCCAATGGAGGGCATTGTGTTTGAAGGTAAACATATGCAGTTTTCAGGAATTGCTGTTTTCTTTGGAAGGATAGTCTCGCCCATCCACCACCTCACCTCCACTCCCTTACTTTCCACTGAATCTTAACCATTGGACACAATTGAGAGGTACAGAATTGTCCAATATGGACTTAAAGCTATAGTGTGTAGTTTCTGTCGCCGCCAGGAATTCCAAGTAATGACAACAAAACTGTCGCTGCATCCACATGATACAAGGCTTCGGTGATCGCGCACCAAACCCCACCCCTCCTCCACGCAGCTGATTGTAACCAAGGAGGACATGGAGGATTAAAAAAACATGATGGATTCTTCAGAAGAGGTTATTATCTTTGCTCGATTTTCTGCGCGATACAGGGTGCGTCTAAGTCGCTAGACAACACAATTTCCTGATCATAGCCATACTGAGAAATACAGAGAGAGTTGTGTGGATGTAATGTAATAGCCAATGTTAGCAGCAGGGTTACCCCTGAGTGTACCCCTATAGTTGGTTTATGCCTTAAAATAATGGCCAGGATTTCCGGGAAAAGGTACGATATGTGTGTCTCCATTTCAAAACATCATTGCAGGTTGACTGTTTTTAGCAGCAGAGGTTGATTGTGGGCGAGAGGGTGACAACACTCTCGCGGTTAGCTCGCCGAAACTCTACTGCCGCTGTCTCTGCAACGTTAGCTAATGTCCGCTAGAATACGTACAGGCTAACTATAGCCAGTTAGCTTTGTGTGTAGTGTAATAAAAACCCACCCATCTCGTAGGAGCGAAGCTTAATATTTAATTCAATAAAATGAGGGTACAAAAGGAGCAGTAACGATTATGTTGACAACGTGGACGCAGATATAAGAAACTCTGAAGGCATATTTACCTAGCAGGCTAGGCTAACGCTGTTGCGCTAACGTTAGCAAAACATCGGCGTAGCTTTAGCTAGCAGTCTAAACTTATCTCGAGTCCGGACCTTTAACTGTCTATGGTCCGGACTCGAGTACTACAGCCCTGACAGGTAGATATCACTTAGCTGAACAACTGAACAAGCTGCAACTTTTCTGATTGATACAGTGGGAGCCTGATTCTTGCATATGACCCCAATCTGCCCTTTTTATGGCTTGAAGCCATAACCTCCGCCAGTTTTTGGCAAAAGCATGCTTCCCCCTAGGTATGTTAAACATCAGGCACCCATCACTGGCTCTGTTTGTACAATTAACCACGCAACAACTCCTTGGCATTTTGACTTACGCTATGCTGCTGCTGCTACTACTACTACTAGCTACACGAAACGTGTCTTCTTTCTGCCCCCCAGTTGCGTGCGCAAGCAGTGATGACGTTGCAGAGAAATCCATGTATTTAGCTTTGTATTAACTCATTTGGCAATGGCTTGAATGTAACGGACGTCCATTAATATCAGTAAAAAAGTTATGCACTAAAGGATGCTGGTCTATGCTTCTTCTGCGATATAAAAATTGAGGTCTGTGAGCTGTTTGTAAGAAAGAGAAACTGCAGCCTGTTGGCTTGAACTAAATTATGAGAAGTCTGGAAGTTGGTTGAAAGGTTTCAAAACTGTGGTCTTTGCCTAGTGATCAATAAAAAGCAAACCTCAAAGCTCCTGCTGAATGATGGTGAGATCTCTAAAATGCTTCTAAATTATAAAAACCGAGAAGCTTCTGAGGTGAGAAAACAGAGGTCTGTAAGCTACAAAAACAAGTTGCTTCCAAGGTACAGTGAGGTCAACACACAGAAGTCTCTCTATTTCTTAAGTGTAAAAACTGTTCTCTTAAAAAACGCTCAGACATAAAAACAACCTAAGGTCTGCATGCTGGTTGTAGGTCTGATGTATGAAGCCAAAGTCTGTGAACTGCTTCTGATGAATAATAGCAGATCATTCTGCTGTTTTTTTTAGGTATAAAATCTGAGGTCTTTAAAATACTTGTAAAGTATAAAATCTGCAGCCTCTAAACTGCTTCTTTAGGCAGTTCCTAAGGTATAAACACACAGGTCTAAAATGTGGTTCTGACGGAACAAAAGTACATATATTACACGTTAATTATTACTTTAAAAAAGTAATGCATTAACTTATTTAACCCTTTGTGAAAGTAATTTCTTCCACTACTCGTTATATTGCGTTATTCCGCAATATCGCCACTATCACATAATTAGGGCCCGAGCTCCGAAGGCCCTATTGGAATTGAAGGAATTCTTTTTTCCCCGGCAAATTAATTGCCTTTTTGAGGGGCTTAACATACTCAAAAACTAGGGCTGTCAAACGCTAATTTTTTTTAATCGCGATTAATCGCTGAATTTCTGTAGTTAATTGCGATTAATCGCATGTTTTATCACATGATTAAAATTCTATTATTTTGCATTTCAGAACAGTTTTTAAGTACATATTATCAATTGAAATTAATTTTTAACAGTGTATCTTGATTGGGTATCAAATGAATGCAAAGAAAGTTACTTTTGGACTTGATTTTTAGATTTGTAATTATTTATTTACTGTAAACAAAAGAAAAGTGTGAATCTGTCATTATTGCACAATTCCTCCAAGTACCTAATTAAAAAACTAAAAATCCCTATCCTTACTAGAGTCAATATAGTGTTTAGTAACTCCTAAATAATGTTGATTACTCACTGACGTCCAGTGATCACCGGTTAATGAGACAGCGTTTGCAGCACTTTGCAGCTGTTCCAGTTGGGTTGCTCTCTCCGTGTGGTACAGGCTGTGTATCCGTGAAAACTACTGTCTCCCCCGACGGCAATGACAGGTCAGAACATGCCAACCGTAGTACGTCTTTAAGACCCGAGTCCTCTACGATGCTGACAGGTCTGCAGTTAGTTGCCACCCGTTTTGCAAGAGCTGTAGTCATTTTTTGGGATTTGTTTTCATCCACAGGTCGGCAAGTAGCTCTCCAAAATAGTGCTTTGCCTGAGTGGGTAGCATGCTAGCGGCGTTAACTGTACTGCTATGCTTAGCTCCGTAGGTGGTAGCTCAAGCTTGACGTGCTTCGGTGATATTTTAATTCGGCTTTACACAATGTGCATATGGCTTTCGACTTGTCTACGAGCAGTCCGGGAGTTTTGGAAAATAAAAAGCGCCATTCAGGATTTCATTGCTGCTGTCTTTCTCCATTATGCCTGCAGCCTGCAGCAGGATGTGTTACGAGGAAGTGGCAGCTTGATGATAAGTAACGGTGCTGCAAAGGGTCAAAATAGTAGCCTGTTAGGCACGACGCAAAGCCGAGGGAAGTGTAAAATAAATTAATAAATGCCAGCATGCGATTAAAATAAATTAATCGCATCGCGTCGGCCCTTAATTAACGCGTTAACGCTGACATCCCTATCAAAAACTCAACAAAATTGGCGGTCGCATCAAGCCTGGTGAAAATTTTAGTATTTTAAGGGTTTTAGGAAAAGTAAAAAAAATTGCTTGCTAGCGCCCCCTACAAAATTAAATTGTTGTTGCCCCAGACGTACAAAAAGGCTCATTAACGCAACAGGAAGTCCACCATTTTTATTTGAAAGTTCGAAATTAGTGTGATTTTGGCCATTTCCACGTCGTACTTTAACAAACTCCTAGAGATTTAATCCGATCAACTTCAAATTTGGTCTGTGCCATCTTAATATGTTAAAGATGAAAAGTTATTAAAAGAAAAACTTTTTGTCATGTGGCCTGGCCGTGGCAGGGCGGCCATTTTCAGTGTTTCGCCATTGAAACAGGAAGTGGGTGTAACTCAAGTGTACATTGTTCAATCTGGCCCAAACTTTTCATGATTCATAAGACTAATCCTGAGGACATCTGCGGGCCAAAATTTACTCAAAGTCATAGCGTCACCTAGTGGCAACAGGAAGTAGGCCCAAAACTATAGGTGCTATACTTTAACGAACTCCTAGCGATTTCATCCCATCAACTTCAAATTCGGTCTGTGTCATCTAAAGACCTTAACAATGAAAAGTTATTAAAAGTAAAACTTTTCGTCCAACGTTGTGGGTGTGGCGTGGTAGCCATTTTGAGCATTTATTGATGAACAAAGAAGTTGTTGTAACTTCATATGCCTGGAATTTCTCACAATTGACAAGGGTCCAGGCCTGAGGTCATCTCTAGGCCAAATTTGACTTTTGGTCATAGCGCCCCCTGTTGGCAACAGGAAATCAGCCTTATATGACAAACATCCGATTTACATGAAACTTATAATGTGTGGTCTACATGTGATACTGAGCCGCCCCCTATACTTTAACTATGCCCACTTACACAGGCCACACCCCTTTCACAACTGGTGACCCATTTAAGGTAGAGTCTTGTGTGAGATATCATTGAAATCAGCAGGGAGTTCCCTTTTCGTTCGTGACGATTTGCAGTGTCTGAGTGCCGCGCAAATGCACGTCCGCAAGGAGCGGCATCCGCCAGCAACCCTGACATACAAGGAGGTGCAAGGGCCCGTCCAACACTGCTTGCAGCTTTTATTGCCATTTGAAGCTCTAGTGCATAGTATCTACTAATCAACTAATTTGGCAATGGCTTGAATATAACAGACGTTCATTAATATAAAATAGTTGTGCACTACGGCTTAACAATATATTGTTAAACCTTGCATTAGCCCACACATCAGTACAAATCCCTATCCTAACAATGAGATCATACACAAGATCTTAATAAAGTAATACCTCAAAGCTGACCGCAAAGTTGGTGAAAAAAAGCCCAAAGAGCATTTCACAGAAAAATGTCATGGCGAGAACAAGGCTCAACTGCATGCCTACATTACGCCACTAGCAGTAAGCTATAACTGCCTCAATAAGGGCGGGTAAGGGTGAGGGCATTTTCACACATCATCATGCATCTTGTTTGCTTTGTTCAGATTTAAGTGCTAAAATAATACAAATGTTGCACACTGTTGTACTGGAATAATTTGTCTGATGGCCAAATTTCCATTTTTGTTTTCACCCAGAAAACCGTTGATGACGAATACCTGCGCTGTACTTTGCTCTCTGCGCTTTGCTCTGCGCCCTACCTAGCGAGAGAGCAAATCACTTATTGTGTGTAGGCGGCTTTAGGCGTCAGTAAACCGCTGTTGTAAACATGTCAAAACATCCCATCATGCAGGAGGCAATCAGGTGGCCACCTATGTGTGAACCACAGTTGTGAGTCAGTTGTTTGGGTTGCTGGGTTGATTGCATTCAAACTGCAAACGAATCGCACCAGGGATAGATTGGAAGCATTCTGAGAACGCCCTTTCTTGGTGATCTCGGCCCGTTTGTTTTGTCCCGAGTGCAATTTCTGTGTTTATATATGCCCAAATAAACGTAACAACTGCTCAGGTGTGAAGACCACCTAAGAAGAATAAAAACTACAATCTTTAAACTGTATCTAAGTTTGAAAAACAGGTCTATAATTTTTGCTCTTTGGTAGGAAAACTAAAGGCTATACGCAGGTTGCAAGGGTCAAAAACTGGGCCCATCTGAGGTATAAAATCTAAGGCTTGTAAGCTGCTTCTGTGACATAAAAACAGAGGTCTATAAACTGCTTCAGTATAAAACCTGATCTGTAAGCTTTAAAAAGTGTAAAGGCTGAGGTCTGTAAACTGCTTCTACAGCACAATAACAGGGATCTATAAGCTAGTTCTGCAGAACAAAAAATCCCTTCTGATAACTGCTTCTAACACTGTCTACACAGCCAGCATAGCAGAGGTAGCACGGGAGAAGAGCAGCAGCTTCAGTCCTCAAATGTGTCTATACAGGATGCATTCAGGCAGAGTCTCGAGTGTAGGTCAAAAGCGATTTGGCAGTGCGCAAAAGAATGCGAGCTGTGTGCCTTTGTAGACAGCTGGAATGATTAAAATAGGAGCCTATCTGCCAGACACGTCTTGAAGCAGTTTCTGAGGTCAAAAACCAGAGCTCTGTTATTTATTTCTGAAGTAGAAAAACATAAGTCTACAAGCATCTAGGAGGTACAAAACCTGGGTTCATTAGCTGGACCTGCTCTTGAAGTACACAGCCTGACTGTACGTACACTCCGCCGCTGACTTGAGCTACAAAGTTACAGGAAGTCATTCATTTTCAATGGAAGCCGGCTTCTCTCAGCTGCAAGAAGCGGCAAATCCGTCGGTGTCGCGTTATGGGCGTGTTGAGCGACTAGAGCGTCAAGCAGGACGTTGATGTTTGGTCAACTTTATGGTAATGAGCTATAACGCGGTTCATCGGCAAACGACCAGCAACCAATCGGAATATAGACATCCTTCGTGCTGGCTGATTCCAGAGAAACATACAATGTAATCTTTTGTTCCTACAAAAACATTAGTTCCGAGAAAATGAAGAAAAAGCTCATCATCGCTGTTGCTGGGTTCCCTATCATTTATGTTATGACTTTGTTTGTGTATAGGGACCAGTTAAATAAAAAAACGAGGCATGGGATAAAATAGCTGGGATAGTTGGTGTCTTTGGTGAGTTGGTGAAGTGCGTGATGTTTTTATTATTTAAGTACGTATGCTAGTCTTCCTTGCTTGATTTGAATGTCCTGCCACGTCAGAGCGGCCAAGGCGTCAAAAGCTTCCCTGTACTTTGACAAGGGCGGCCAGAGCTTCTTTTGCAGCTAAAGTTGGCGGCGGTGTGTACGTACAGTAAGTTCTGTAATTTGCTTTTGAGGCATTAAAACGGAGGCCACCACATTCTTTGATGATGTACCCATGATGTACTCACTAAAATACACCCCCACTCATAGAGTATCAGTGTGTGGCCTCAGTCCATCTACCTACACTGATTTGCAACAATGATTTTTAAGGTGAGCAAAGTCACGGTGGCTTGTCAGCAAATGTTTTACTGAGATGCGCTTAGAAGGAATTGGAGGGAGAAGTAAAACCAAATGACCACACACCATAAACAAACACACACGTGCGCAAACACACATACTCCCTATTCTCCAGGTGTTTCCTGGGGGGAAAAAACAAACAAAACAACCCACTAAATATTATTTCTAATAAACAACACAATGGGCTCTTTGCTTTCTACTTAAGCCGTTAACCGGGTGACTCCAGTGGCAACGTGGGGGGAGCCGTTCCTCATTCTAATGCGCATGTAGCAGCGGCAAGGATTTCCAATACTCCATAAATTCAGGGCTTATCTCCAGACAGTGACTAGTAAATGGTAAGCAATGCTATCAATCATGGAGCTCCCTGCTGTGTGATTCATAGTAATGTGTTCCCCTGGGGTGGAGAGGAGAGGAGAGAGGCGAACAGCAAGTCTGTAGGCATCAAATTCCCCACAACAATCAATACATGGAGCTCAAACAGTCTGCCCGGGGAAAATAAATGTGTTAAGGTAAGGACAAATGCATTCAAAAGGGAAAATGTGTTTAGGTGAAAGGAGAATAATCAGTAATGAGGAATCAAAGCAAAGCATATGGAGACACAGCCGCCTGTACAGTAAGAAAGGCCTGAGTGGAACACCTTTGTAATACAGCGCCACTAATGGCACGCACATAAGTTCAAAGGCAGACCATTGGAGTTTATTTTCACCTTTATCACCCTTATCTGCATCACCAATAGCTCTCTTTTTGTGTTCATTTGTGATCAGTGCCACCATTGAAATGTAACAACAGGGCCTTAAATGCATTACAGTTAAAGTATTTTATTACGTTTCTTTCTCTCTTCGAAATAGTGATCTTGGGCTCACTAAAGGTCTGGGAGCCCAAGGTGAGTTCTTCAAATGGCTTGTTTTTTTGACTAACAGTCCATAATCAGATGTATTCCATTTAAAATGATATATGTAAGAGACAAACAGCAAATCCTCATATTTCAGATGCTGGAACTATGTAGCAAATATGTGTTTGTTTTTTTGACTGATTAAATTACTTAATTACTAACTGTTGTCTATTGATTTTCTGTCAGTCAACTAATCGACAAATGGTTTAAGCCCTATTCAAGGTTTCAAATATTTGCATATGAAGAATTTTGCCTGATTGTTTTACTGCTCTGGACAGGAATTTTCAGCTAAAGCATAACCTTCCCTGAGGCCAGACAGAAAAAGTCTACAGCCACTCTAGCCGCTCTAAAGCATTAAAGCTCATCGTAAAGAAAACCAAGCTTTGAGGTAGATTAACCAAAGTACTGGAGAAAGCTGATGATGGCTCTAGATGAAGTTCAGAAAGACCACAAAGGTCTGCACCCAAATTGCATTGTATTCGATCCAACACAACGTTGTTGATTCGTTTGATTCTAAACCACAAATGTCAACCTGCTGGTGGCGCTAAAGGATATGTCTGGAGATCACCAAAATCATTAGGATTCTTCCTCTGGGTACTAACGACATCTATACCATGGCAACCCATCAAATAGTTGAGAGATTTCACTCAAATCCTCAAACGTCAACCTCCTAATAAATCAGGGAATCCACTGGGGAGCATAAATGTCTATATACATTTTGATAGAAATCCATCCAATATTGTTTTTGTGTGCAGTCGTGTCTTTTATTGACTTTGTATGTGTTTATGCTGCCTCTAAAATGTGCCTCCTACACAGTCTGAACCCACCATTTAAATCCATCTAGTAAAATCAAGACATGTAACAGGTGTAACAGAAGAATTTACAGTTAGAGTGGTGCACGTTTGCAAGATAAGAATAGACAGGGATAAAATCATCACTATGTGGTTATTTTAATTGAGTTGCAGAATTTAGACTAATTTTCGCTTAGGCTACTTTTGCAAAACAAATCACTGAGAAGCTTTAAATACTTACTTGAAATTCAAATAATTTGACAAATATCTGAATAGTCTAATAGTTGGGGCCAACCTCAATTACACCTATTACAAGTGACACATAAGGAAAAAACGGTAAAATGAGTACAGCCCCTATATCAATCACTCTATCAACAATTTAAAGGAAATGTAACAACACTTGTTTCCTTCTCCTGCACAGCAGACATAGCTGTCAAAGCTGAGTGGGCCATAACACCCCATCCACACAAGTATCCTCAGCATCTCTGTGAGAAGCATCAAGAAAACGCACGTCATCAATCAGAACACCACTCTCTGAGGCAAATGAAGAGTACATCAATCAGAGACTGCAGGGTTTAAATTTGCTTCAACGGAACATGGATGAGAGACAAACTGATGAGCATGAACTCTCCTGGTAATCACACCTTCAAAACAACAAATTGATGTGTAGTATGGAGCTCAGCGCAAATTCTTTCAGAAAGACTTCTAAAACATAAACACCTCTCACTCTTCTAAATGGATGAGCGTAAAGGCATTCTCTTTGTCTTAAACCAATCAGAAGCAGCCATGGAAAAATCACGAGCCAATCACGGCATGTCATCCCTGTCTTAAACCTGTCTCTCTCTGCTGCTCAGTTGTCATTTCAGGATAAGAGCGCAACTACGTACTGTATGTCTGTCGGACAGTTACATGGCTCTGGTTTCATTTCTGTTTGGCTCGTTTCTCGTTCTGCTTACCATGTCGGATTCCGATCCTGATCCGGTGGCGCCGGATCCAGCAATCACGGCTTTAGTGCCAATCGCAGTTTCCCCAGACGGGCTGCGAAGGAGTTCCCGCTTGGCCGTGCCGGCTACGCAGCCTGGTTTTTGCTCAGACCAGACGATGTCGGCCCTCCAACAGCTTCAGGATCACGACATCATACCGGCTCCAGACCTTCCGTCTCCTGATATTCGTGATCTGGGTGACCTGGCAGGTCGCACTTCACCAGAAGATTCATCTTTCATCACTGCGCCCGTACACGGTCGCAAGCGGTCCAGGAAGGCTGATCTCCCCTCCGGCCCCCCACAGAAGAGCCGAGGCGGCGGCTCTCTCGGCCGCGGAGGCGGCACGGTTTTGCCGGGCACTTCTTCAGAATCTGGCCTCATCCTCGCTTCCCTTCAGCCCTTGGCTAGCTCAATGAGGTCTCTGGATTCTAGACTTCAAGCAGTGGAAGTCAATTCTGCGTCTGCGTCCGTCAGCAACGTAATGGCTCTCGCGCCACAGCCGAGTAGTTTTCCATTCTCTGGCCACTGCTTTTCCGGCTCCGCTCTCAGGTAGGGCGTACATTCCCGCGTCAGCTAACATACCGGCCCGGTTGCGGGCAAACATTTTACGAGGCAGGTACATTAATTTGGTTAGCCTCATTCTGCCTTCCCCTGAGTGCGATCAATCCCTTGTTGCGGGGGACGGCTTTTCCGCGTTGTTCAAATCTGCGGACCCCAGACTCAGCAAAGAACTTTCCATCGGGCAGTTTTTAGTGGCATTTGGAATTTACCGCGATGTCATCTGCGCTGTCTACCCGGATAGGAGGCAAGAATTGGACTCGTATCTGGCGTCGATCGGTGATCTGAATCTGAAGTATGGGAGGAGCATATTCTATCAGTATCACAAAGCTTTTTCCAACAAAGCTGCGCTTTATCTCGCCCAATCTAACCTTCGCCTGAACTGGTCTGTTCTGGATACTGAGCTCCTGGTCATGGTCGCGGGCGGAGTACAGGCAATTTCGTGCCCCACCTGCGGCGTTTCGGGCCACACCGCATCTCTCTGCCCCTCTGCAGCGATTCAGCCGCCGACCACCGGAGCTCCATTTCCGTACCCGCCTCGGCGTCAACCCCCGCCCAACTTTGATGCCCGCGGACGAAAGGTTTACATGTCTGGCCAGAATCCCATTTGTAATAATTTTAACGATAATGTTTGTACTTTACCAAATTGCTCCTTTCTTCACATCTGCAGCGGCTGCCAAGATGCGCATCCCCGGTCAGTCTGCCCCGGGCGTCAGGTTTCGGCACGCCGGCCGCAGTTTCGCCGTGGTTCAAGGAGATTTTGAAAGTTCATCCATCAACTCCATTAAACCTGCATACCCTGACATTTGAACTGTCTTCTCATCCTAATTCAGTTTTTGTGGACCATCTTCTCACTGGGCTTTCTCAGGGTTTCCGGGTGGGCGTGCTCTCCGATCCAGGGGTTACGTTTTTGGCAAAAAAATCTTCAATCAGCTGTCTCCGATCCCGGAACCGTGTCCTCATTACTGGCGTCAGAGGTCGAGAAAGGGTATCTGCTCGGGCCTTTCAATTCCCCCCCTTTTGCTACCTTTCGTACTAGTCCGATAGGCATCGCCACTAGGAAATATTCTGGTAAGAAGCGTTTGATTTTTAATCTGTCTGCGCCGCATCATGGGCCCGTTCCCAGCGTCAATAGCCTCATTCCAACAGTGCCTTTTTCCCTGCATTACGCCACAGTAGATAACGCCATTTAATTGATTAAACTGACCGGGCCAGGCGCTTGGTTGTCAAAGGCGGACATCACTGACGCGTTCAAAATCGTCCCCATTCAACCTTTGCAGTGGCCTCTTTTCGGCGTTAAATGGGATAACAAATTTTATTTTGGGTGCAGGAGCAGCCCCTGCATCTTCAATCACGTCTCTGAAGCGCTCTGCTGGATTCTGCTAAACAGGGTGAGGGTGCCTTCGGTCCTTCATCTGCTGGACGATTTTCTTCTGATAGACCCCCCTAGTGATAGCGCCGGGTCTTCCCTGACCAAATTGAGGGCATGTTTTCGGTCCCTTGGCGTGCCTCTGTCGGAGAAGAAAACTATCGGTCCCGACAGACGCTTGGAATTTCTCGGCATAACCTTGGATACTAATAGCATGGTAGCTTCCCTTCCGCTTGATAAATTGCAGCGCATCTGCGATATTGCTGCTTCTTTCTCAGATGCAGTCAACGTAACTAAACGCCAGTTGCTTTCCCTGCTTGGGAACCTGAACTTCGCCATGCGCGTCATTCCGCAAGGGCGCTCGTTTGTTTCTCGTTTACTGGACTTGGCGTCCTCCGTTCCTCAGTTGCACGATCTCCTCTCCCTGGACGACGGTTGCCGTTCTGACCTGCGCTTTTGGTCTCCGCTTCTCACTCAATGGAATGGGGTTTCCTTTTTCTACGATGATGTGGTGCACTCTTCCGACTCGATGCAGTTTTTCACGGATGCTGCCCCCTCTGCGGGTTTCGGAGGGTTTTTTCAAGGCCAGTGGTTCGCCGGCCACTGGCCCCCCTCTTTTTCCCCATCTGAGTCTTCAGCCCTGCATGAGATTTATCCTATCGCCTATAATCAATAAAGGGCGTTCTTCTTGTAAAAGCATCATGCCTTTCATGAGAAGCATCACTTGGGCTGCTGTCATTCACAATTTTATTATCACTGCCCGTGACATCCCTGGTTATCATAACACTCTGGCTGATGCTCTTTCCCGCTTTCATTTTCAGACTTTCCGGAGCCTTTACCCGGAAGCCAGCCCAGTACCAGTTGCACTGCCCTCTCTTCAAGAGTTGGCGCTTCACTGATTTCAAGCCCCCTACATTCCTATTTGGAATCCGCTAGGCATTATATGAGGAAAGGTTTAGCATCGTCAACTTTAAAAACTTATGATTTTTCCTGGTGTACATTCGCTTTTTTTCTGTTTCTATTAGTGTACCCCTTAAACCTGTTTCTATCAACAGTATTTGTGCATTTATTTGTTATTGTCACGATACTCGCCATTTCAAGCTGCAATATATTTGCCGATTGCTCGCGGGTATCCAGTTTAACATCAGGTGTTATGACCCTTCATTTCCATCTCTTTTTTCCAATCAAGCAATCAAATTAATCCTGAAAGGCATTTCCAAAACTCATCCCTCTACACCCGATCGTAGGCTGCCGATTACACTTCGCGTTTTGCAGACATTAGTGTCGACGCTCAGAGCCGACGTTTTTTCTCCGTACATCGATGCTTTACTTGAGTCTGTATTTTCGTTAGCTTTCTATGCTTTTCTCTGGTGCGGAGAATTTACTACTCCTTCTAAATTATTTAATCCCAGCACGGACATCACTTTTTCCGATTTGGCTTTTCACACTCATCACTACGATTTACATCTCAAACATTCTAAATGCGGAGGCGCTTGCTCCATCGTTGTTGCTCGCACGGATACACTCTTCTGCCCTTTTAAATCTATGTTGACGTACTTATTACTAAGGCCTCATACTGATTCCCTCGCTCCGTTGTTTCTTACTCCCGGAAATGTTCCATTGTCAAAACCTTGGTTTAGCCATCATCTGAAGCTAGTCCTTATTAAATCAAATTTGTTGCCTCAGCATTATTTGGGTCATTCCTTCAGAATAGGGGCTGCTACTACAGCGGCAAATCAAGGCATATCATGTTCGTCCCTGCAATGACTCGGTAGATGGTCATCCTCTGCCTTCTTCTCCTACATTCGCCCGGATGTCAGCAATATCCTCGCAAATCAGCGATCTCTAAGACCATAATCCCGGTAAGCATGCATATAACTGGTGGTGGCGTGTTTTCATGTTCTCTGATTCATTCTAACATTCATTGAGTGACTTTCCACAGTTGTCTGTGTATATATAATTATAGATAATAATGGTCCGGCCGCTGAGCTGAGGATATGAACATGTAGCCCGGCCACTGAGCCAAGGATACGAACATGTAACCCGGCCGCTGAGCCGAGGATACGAACATGTAACCCGGCCGCTGAGCCGAGAATAAGAACAGGCTAACCCGGCCGCTGAGCCGAGGATAAGAACAGGCTAACCCGGCCGCTGAGCCGAGGATAAGAACAGGCTAACCGGGCCGTCGAGCCGAGGATAAGAACAGGCTAACCCGGCCGCCGAGCCGAGGATAAGAATAGGCTAACCTGGCCATCGGGCCGTGAGCTGAGAATAGCCAAACCCGGACGCAGCAGCCGAGGTTTTAAGTCTCATCATAGTCATCATCATCTTCATTATCATTACCATCATTATCATTACATCATCATTATTGTCATTATTATTATTATTATTATTATTATTATTATTATTATTGTCGTTATTATCATTTGTATTATTAGTATTATTATTATTATTATTATTATTATTATTATTGCTGTTATTATTATTATTATTATTATTATTATTATTGACATTTATTTTACATCATTCTTAATTATTTTATCTCATCATCATATTGTTTATCATCATCATCATCATTATTGTGTCATCATCATTGTTATTATTATTATTATTATCATCATTTTATTTTACATCATTCTTAATCATTTAATCTCATCATATTGATCATCATCAACATCATCATCATCTTCATCTTCATCATCACAATTATATTTTCATTCTAATCATTTCATCATCGTTCTCATCATCATCATTATTGTTGTCATCATCATCATGATTATTGCCATCATCATCATTATTATTTTCATTTTATTTTTCATTCTAATCATTTCATTATCATCGTTTTTATCGTCATCATCATCATTATTATTATTGTCATCATCATCGTTATTATTGCCATCATCATCATTATTATTATCATTATTATCGTTACCATCATCATCATCATCATCGTTATTATTTTCATCATCATTATTATTGTTACCATCATCATCATCATCATATATTCATTGTCATATTTTTATTTTTCATTTCTTTATTATTTCTTTATTCATTTTTTGGGGGTCTATTTCACTACAAGCCTGTATCATTTCTCAGTTCATCATGGCATCAGTTAGGTACGTTTGTTCACCAGTTCACGTCACGTTCCTTTTTGGGGGATAATCTTTGGCTTTTTCCAACATAGCGCCGCTATGTTGGAGTTTACCCCGGTGGACGAGAGGGTCGCCTCCCTACGCCTGCGGCTGGTGGGAGGGAAAACTCTGACTCTTGTTTGTGCATATGCACCAAACAAGAGTTCGGAGTATTCAGCCTTCTTGGAGACCTTGAATGGAGTCCTGTATGGGGCTCCAGTGGGAGACTCCATCGTTCTGCTGGGGGACTTCAACGCGCACGTGGGCAATGATGGAGACACATGGAGAGGCGTGATTGGGAGGAACGGCCTCCCTGATCTAAACCAGAGTGGTTGTTTGTTGTTGGACTTCTGTGCTAGTCATGGATTGTCTATAACGAACACCATGTTCAAACATAGGGATGCTCATAAGTGTACCTGGTACCAGAGCACCCTAGGCCAAAGGTCAATGATCGATTTTATAATCGTTTCATCTGATCTGAGGCCGTATGTTTTGGACACTCGGGTGAAGAGAGGGGCGGAGCTGTCAACCGATCACCATCTGGTGGTGAGTTGGGTCAGAGGGTGGGGGAAGACTCTGGACAGACCTGGTAAGCCCAAACGGGTAGTGCGGGTAAATTGGGAACGTCTGGAGGAGGCCCCTGTCCGACAGACTTTCAACTCACACCTCCGGCGGAGCTTTTCGTGCATCCCTGTGGAGGCTGGGGGCATTGAACCCGAGTGGACAATGTTCAAAGTTTCCATTGCTGAAGCTGCGGCGAAGAGCTGTGGTCTTAGGGTCTTGGGTGCCTCAAGGGGCGGTAACCCACGAACACCATGGTGGACACCGGTGGTCAGGGAAGCCGTCCGACTGAAGAAGGAGTCTTTCCGGGATATGTTATCCCGGAGGGCTCCGGAGGCAGTTGCAAGGTACCGAAGGGCCCGAAGGGCTGCAGCCTCTGCCGTGAAAGAGGCAAAGCAGCGGGTGTGGGAGAAGTTCGGAGAAGACATGGAGAAGGACTTTCGGTCGGCACCAAGGTGCTTCTGGAAAACCGTTCGCCACCTCAGGAGGGGGAAGCGGGGAACCATCCAAGCTGTGTACAGTAAGGATGGGACGCTGTTGACCTCAACTGAGGAGGTAATAGGGCGGTGGAAGGAGCACTTTGAGGAACTCCTAAATCCGACTAATACGCCCTCTATGTCAGAGGCAGAGCTGGAGGATGATGGGGGATTGTCGTCAATTTCCCTGGTGGAAGTTGCTGAGGTGGTTAAACAACTCCACAGTGGCAAAGCTCCAGGGATTGATGAGATCCGTCCGGAAATGCTTAAAGCTCTGGGTGTGGAGGGGTTGTCTTGGTTGACACGCCTCTTCAACATTGCGTGGAAGTCTGGGACGGTGCCTAAGGAGTGGCAGACTGGGGTGGTGGTTCCCCTTTTCAAAAAGGGGGACCAGAGGGTGTGTGCCAATTACAGGGGTATCACACTTCTCAGCCTCCCCGGTAAAGTCTACTCCAAGGTGCTGGAAAGGAGGGTTCGGTCGATAGTCGAACCTCAGGTTGAAGAGGAACAATGCGGATTCCGTCCTGGTCGTGGAACAACGGACCAGCTCTTTACTCTCGCAAGGATCCTGGAGGGAGCCTGGGAGTATGCCCAACCGGTCTACATGTGCTTTGTGGATCTGGAGAAGGCGTATGACCGGGTACCCCGGGAGATACTGTGGGAGGTGCTGGGGGAGTATGGGGTGAGGGGGTCCCTTCTCAGGGCCATCCAATCTCTGTACGACCAAAGCGAGAGCTGTGTCCGGGTTCTCGGCAGTAAGTCGGACTCGTTTCAAGTGAAAGTTGGCCTCCGCCAGGGCTGCGCTTTGTCACCAATTCTGTTCGTAGTATTTATGGACAGGATATCGAGGCGTAGTCGGGGTGGAGGGGGGTTGCAGTTCGGTGGGCTGGGGATCTCATTGCTGCTTTTTGCAGATGATGTGGTCCTGATGGCATCATCGGCCTGTGACCTTCAGCACTCACTGGATCGGTTCGCAGCCGAGTGTGAAGCGGCTGGGATGAGGATCAGCACCTCTAAATCGGAGGCCATGGTTCTCAGCAGGAAACCGATGGAGTGCCTTCTCCAGGTAGGGAATGAGTCCTTACCCCAAGTGAAGGAGTTCAAGTACCTTGGGGTCTTGTTCGCGTGTGAGGGGACAATGGAGCGGGAGATTGGCCGGAGAATCGGCGCAGCGGGTGCGGTATTGCATTCAATTTATCGCACCGTTGTGACGAAAAGAGAGCTGAGCCAGAAGGCAAAGCTCTCAATCTACCGGTCAGTTTTCCTTCCTACCCTCACCTATGGTCATGAAGGCTGGGTCATGACCGAAAGAACAAGATCCAGGGTACAAGCGGCCGAAATGGGTTTCCTCAGGAGGGTGGCTGGCGTCTCCCTTAGAGATAGGGTGAGAAGCTCAGTCATCCGTGAGGAGCTCAGAGTAGAGCCGCTGCTCCTTTGCATTGAAAGGAGCCAGTTGAGGTGGTTCGGGCATCTGGTAAGGATGCCCCCTGGGCGCCTCCCTAGGGAGGTGTTCCAGGCACGTCCAGCTGGGAGGAGGCCTCGGGGAAGACCCAGGACTAGGTGGAGGGATTATATCTCTAACCTGGCCTGGGAACGCCTCGGGATCACCCAGTCGGAGCTGGTTAATGTGGCTCGGGAAAGGGAAGTTTGGGGCCCCCTGCTGGAGCTGCTACCCCCGCGACCCGATACCGGATAAGCGGACGAAGATGGATGGATGGATGGATCTTTGGCTTTCTACCCCTTTATATCAATTATTATATATATATTTTTATATATTTAACGATGGAGTCTAATCTCCAAAGACTGTACATTTCTAATCACGCATATGTACAATAAATCATTGCATATCTGCAACGAAGTCTCTCCTGATTGAAATGGAGCTCAGCGCAAATTCTTTCAGGAAGACTTCTAAAACATAAACACCTCTCACTCTTCTAAATGGATGAGCGTAAAGGCGTTCTCTTTGTCTTAAACCAATCAGAAGCAGCCATGGAAAAATCACGAGCCAATCACGGCATGTCATCCCTGTCTTAAACCTGTCTCTCTCTGCTGCTCAGTTGTCATTTCAGGATAAGAGCGCAACCCTCCTCCTCCCCTTGCTCCTCCGGGTTTCATCAAAGACGGCTCCTGGGTCCTCATCCGGCAGGCTACTACCGACGGCGTTTCATTTTAGGTTCCAGGCTCCTCACGCCACCATCAGTGTCTAGACTCCATCGGGGGATAATCTTCGGATTTCTACCTCTTTATATCAATTATTATATATATTTTTATATATATAACGATGGAGTCTAATCTCCAAAGACTGTACATTTCTAATCACGCATATGTACAATAAATCATTGCATATCTGCAACGAAGTCTCTCCTGATTGAAATATTCTCCAAATGCTAGCTTGCTCTTGATTCCCAGCTTTGTGTAGATGGCCCAAGCTAGGGGAAAACTAGGCACAGCAAGAAATGTGACTCAGAATTGCTCTATCCCTTAAAGTCTACCGTTACGTACAGGCTTCCTGGCCTATTTGACTTACACAAAGGTATTAGCAGGAATGTCTACTCAAGACGAATGACGTTATTCAAAAGGTTTTCAATATAGGTTGCAAAGGTAGCACCTGATTTCAATCATGGAGGCTTATGGGCTGCCACAAATTGATGTCATTCCCTCCCTGATACTGCTATGTGCAATTTATTAATCATGTTTGCCTACACACAAACACAAATGCCAGATATCTAGAACACACATAGTATTATATGGCTTTGGGGTTATAGACATAATTTCACACCTGTGTCAATATAGGATTTATTCAGAGCAATTATTTATCAGCCACAGCAGACAGTAAAGGTAACTCAACAGCATTATCTCTATGCGCACCAATGAATCACCAGTAAATCACTTTGTACCATACATCTGTTTGTGTTAAAGCAGGTGATAAATCATGGGAAAAATCTGCATTCCATACAAAGCATTAGTCTGCTACCTCTATCAAAGCTGAATTATGTAGTAGCCCACTGTACCCAGGAATAAAATCCATATTGGAGGATTCCTTGACTCTCTATTTACGCCCAACGGCCATGCCAGGGCTAAGGAGGTGGTGTGCCCATGTACAGTATGAACTGGAAAATAAAGGTGTGGAGGTCAGAGGGATGGATGAGTCGAAGCATGTAGCGAGTCTGATTTTCATGCAGGAGACCAGAGTTCCATTCCTGTCCACTTCCAGGATTGCTCCGTTGATTTATGAGGACTTTTGGTTAACCTTTTCTCAGAATCTGCAGGGTAAATCCAGACAGATAGCTAGACTATCTGTCCAATCTGAGTTTTCTGTTGCATGACTAAAACAACTTTTGAACATACACATGTTCCAGCAAAACAAGCTATTTTGCAGAGGCGCTGTTGCTCTGTTTCTCTGTATGGCTAATAGTGCCGCCCAAGACAATTGTGATTGGTTTAAAGAAATGCCAATAAACCAGAGCATGTTTTTCTCCCATCCCGAAATGCTGTGTGAACACGCCAGACCCTCCTCCGAAGCGCCGCGGTGGAGGAAGGTCTGGCAATGCAAGACTACCTTTTTATTAACCGTAACCCTGATCTTTCCCTAACCATAAACAAGAGTTTTAGTTGCCTAACCTTAACCCTAATGTCATGGTCAGGAGTTGACATTTGTCCTGTTGAGTGGGGCAAATGAAAGTACTAAACAGAATAGTTATTAATGAAATTACTGGTTTAGAAAAACAAGAAGTGTGAAGTGGAACTTCTTTCACAAATACCTTTATACCTTTTTGGGAGTGGTAGAAGTTTGCTTCTTAGTGAGAGTCATCAAAGCTGTATGTACATGCATACAGCTAGAGGCCTTCTGGGGCCTTTCCCATTTCCCAGTCTGTGCATCCCCGATTCCTTGAATATTTGAGCAGCAAAACTAATTGTAGTTATAAACTGGACAGAGTAAACAGAACTAGACCTTTAGATTCTGAAATAATCCTAATGAAGTTAAATTGCTGTTTCTCAAGCGGCTCAGACGCACTTACAAATCAAGCTGTCTGTCCGACAGCAGCTCTAATATGTGTCCACCTTTTAGAGAACGTTTCACCATCAATTTTCTCTATAGCAAGTTATGGGGAGAATCTCCAACTGCTGCTAAAGCAGTTCTTAATTAGTTGTACACATATTTTTGGAATTGATGGTCAATAAATCTCCTTTATAGGAGATTATACCTAATTTTTAAATGATGAATGATTTGGACTAATATTAGAGAAACGTATGTTGGTGGAGAATCACAGACGTGTGTATATCAAAGTTTAGTCAGGTTTTGAAACCATTTCAATTTTTTCAAATGCTATAAAATTGAATACCCACAATTCAATGAAAGTAGTAATCGAGTACTTGCAATTGTACTTAATCTTTTGAGTAATTTGGTTAAAAAGAAACCCATATTTCTGATATAGAAGTTTTGAGAACAGGTCAAATTTGACCTGAGGACAACATGAGGGTTAAGCCAAAATGGGGCCAACCTAGAACAAATTGCAACAGAAGCAAACTCAACTGCTTTTGTATCCTCAATATGTCCTGAGTAAGAAAAAAAGCCCAGAAGAATCCCATTAGGGGAAAGTTTCAAAAAAAGACCCAAATATAGCCTATTCATACGCCTTCTTCTTTTTCTCACGTGAATAGGGTTTTAACCTTTAGATATCACCATGAAAATGACTGAGTTGATTACTTAAGTCAGAACAAACAAATAATGTATTACACGTTTTTTGAAATTGTTTGTTAAAATGGGCAAACGGTGCATAATCTAATAACGTATGTGCTAATTTGCATAAAGACCACAACAGATCTAAACATTGGGTATAGCCAGGTGAAAATGTCTCTTGTCACATCCCAGAACTGCAAGTGTACTTACAAGTATATATATAGAATGCACCCCGGGCTGTGGACACTGCAGGGGAGTGAGCTGCACAAACTCAATGCAGATGGCCTGTGACGAGAATGAAGATGAGATTCTCTAGTGGTGCATTGTGTACGTAATTTGATTGTTTGATCCAGCCACTTCTTATTTTACCAACTTTTTTTTCTTCTGCATTCTCCTAACCCTTGTCTCCTGTTCTTCCCTCAGACTCATCCCCCAGAAACAGTCCCACGGACACAGCCCCAAACCCCATATCTGCAATAATAATTAATAAAGCCTGGTTTAAAGTACTTCTTCCTGCATCTATGTATTAATGCTCATGGGTAGCCTAAGGGTTCTATTCAGACCTTAACATTAAGTATTTTACTGTTATACGTCAACAAGATTCAACAAGACATTTTCACCTGGCTATACCCAATGTTTATATCTGTTGTGGTATTTATGTAAATTAGCACATACGTTATTAGATTATGCACCGTTTGCCCATGTTAACAAACAATTTCAAAAAACTTGTAATACATTTTTTGTTTGTCTTGATGTATATAATCAACTCAGTACTTTTCATGGTGATATCTAAAGGTTAAAATGTATACCCTATTCACATGAGAAAAAGAATGAATAGGCGTATGAATAGGCTATATTTGGGTCTTTTTTGAAAACTTTCCTCTAATGGGATTCTTCGGGGGGGGGGGGGGGGGGGGGTTTCTTACTCAGGACATATTGAGGATACAAAATCAGTTGACTTTGCTTCTGTTGCGATTTGTTCAACCTTTTTTCATAAAATGACTGGACTATATATCCATGTATACACATTGCGTAACTGAGGGTAAACCTTATCTATCTATGCAATTTTTTAATTTTAATAGAATACTCAGAACACTATAATACAGAAAAATACAGTGATTTCTTACCCAAATCTATCATTATAATTAGATAGAAGGACTTTCATTGTTTCACATATGATTTGTACTTAATAATGAACACTAGTTCATTGCTAGTTTTTGTTAGTAAAATGAGTAAAATGTTTCAAAAACACAGATGTTGTCATTCATGCAGGCCTGTGTGCCGAAGCATGCAAGCATAAAGAAAAGAATGATTTAAATTGCTCTCTCTTGAACAAATTTACAAACCCATGCAGTAAGAAATGAATGCATACACACTCACAGAGCAGTGACTTAAGTTACTTGATTGACATTTAAGTAGGCTGAAATGTATGTTAGAAGAGCAGAAAATGCAAGGTTAATGCATTGTGACGTGAGAGAAACCGCCAAGACCTAATACGCTATTCAACACCAGGACTCTGTGGCATACTCCGATTAAACACAACAAAGGCCTAACAAATATGTCACCAACCAAACACAACCTAAATGGGAATAGGTCTGCTTTCATTTTACTTTCATCCTTTGATAATCGCTTGCAGACATGAGGGAAATGGAGTTTGAGTAATGCTTGGTGAGCACAAAGGAGCCTTCCCTTGTGCAAATCATCCATTTAGACTTTGCCCTCAGTCTGTGCTTCCATCAAGCCAACACGGTCACACAACTATAAATATATTTGACCAAAGCCCATTAGTGGTCTACATTTTTTTAATTCAACTTTTCAAATAATCTCCCCACTCTTTCACAGGCCTACAGTATGAATGATGAAAAACCCAATATTCTCTCTAGGAAAGTATCTATATATTTTTTTTGTCATCACACAACCCAGCCCCTCTGTCTCCTTCAAGTTCAATTTGGATGGTCTTTGGGAGTTGTTGAGAGGCCGTGTAACAGAGATGGAAAGGATAAATGGATGGCCACTGTCATTCTAAAGGCAGATTTCTCATTATGGTCGAGTTAAATCAAACCAAGATGACAATTTAAGGCTGATTAGGGCAACACATTAAAGCAGAGCTGAGATTATGAAAGGGAGACCCATCGTAAAATGTAAGAGTTGATAGAGTAGCTGCTATTTCACATCAGTATAAATACAACCACTTCATGGTAATGGCTTTTGAAGTGCTGTCTCCTAAAACTAAATTATTTGAACTGATTTTCTACGTATTCAGAAAGCTGTCTTTATCAATCACAGTCCTTGAGATTGTTTGCAGTCAAGAGCATGCATGTACCCTTTAAAGTGACGAAAGGCCTCCAACTATTTGGCAATGATTTACATCCAGCGATCAATACCCCATTATTTAGGTATCTCTACAATACATGCCATTGTACAATATCATTCTTAAAACCTTGCATTTAACAGTTGTGGTAGAGGTAGAAATACTTTCTATACTAATGGTTTCTCTACATTGCAGCTTATTACAAGATGTCATTCTGAAGAGTATTACTGCTCCAATACATTCCTAACCATGTAGTCTCACTGTGAAGCAGGCAGGCATCACAATCAGCCTCTGCATAATATGTGATTCACCCAAATCACCAAGAAACAAGGTCAAGAATAAACTTTTTTAGGGCTTCACTATTTAGGCGCACTTCACTGACAACATTTACATGCACATAATATTCCGGTTTTTACCCTTATTCCGGAAAAGACAAAATTACGACTAAGCTGTTTACATGGCTAATAAAAGGGAATATTCTACTAATATTCCCGTTTACATGTAGCCGCACAAAATATGATTTTTTCAAAGTTTTCAAGCGGTGGCGGACTTGTGTTTCTCCTTCTTATCGGGTCTGCAGGCTTGCAAACTGTTGCCTGGTTGGTTTGTGTAAAGCAACCATAGCAACGCACAGAGCGGACCTTAAGCCGTAACAGGTGGTGGTGGTGTAATGGTGTGGGGGGGATCCCTTTCGCCTTCAGAACTGCCTCAGTTCTTTGTGTCATTGATTCAACAAGGTGCTGGAAGCATTCTTTAGAAATGTTGGCCCATATTGATAGGATAGGGTCAAACACGGTATTAGTATGGTGTTCGTAATAATCCTTTAGGTGACTGTATACATACATATATTGTATGCTGCATGTGACTTTTACAGTCAGGCATTTTATTAATTAATCAGTCTTTCTAAAATGTTAAATACATACTATGCTTTCTATCTGCTACTTCAATGTGTGGTTTTGTGTTTGCCATGGGTTGCGATGTGTGTGTGTGTGTGTGTGTGTGTGTGTGTGTGTGTGTGTGTGTGTGTCAGATAACTCCAGAGGGAGCAGCATCGACAGGCTAGTGAGGGTACCGATGGCTATCAGTCGGCTCAAGCATGGACAAAACAGCCTTGATGCTTCTACAATAATAATCCACACTCCTTGTCTATCAAAGTATGCCCAACTGAGACCCGCAACAATTCTGTGGGGCGGGAGACACCCTCTCCCACTTTCGATTTTTCTCTGGAGGACCTTTTAGAAAATGTTGTTAAATGGGATGTTTGAGCCAGCAAACATTGTTTTTAGATAGTGTCCCCCCCCAATGCTCGAAAGGATTTGTTGCTCCACTGAGGAAGGTAATCTTGGCTAAATGTAGGCTTAAAGGAGGTCAGGTAAGTAAAGAGCTGAACAGCTGCTCAGGTGCACATTTTCTCAGACTCTTATAAAAAAAGAAAAGAAGAAAAGAGGAAAAGCCTTAATAGAATTGGGAGCTCATATCTTCAGCAATACAGTTCGCTGAACCTAGATATATTTAAGAAGTGTTTGAGGTTTAAAAAGGCCTAACTGGTGTTAATCTGTTAATCTCACTCTAAACAACACTGCTATCTCTACCTCTACCATAGATCATCTCCCTGTGTACTATCTAGTCCCCTGAGAGAGAAAGGCTTGTCCCACATTATGCCTCTCACCAGCCAATCCTCTTAGTGTCTAATAATCTCCTTTATTCCAAATAGGTATCCACAGTTAGCATCATGGCACCTAACAGCGCCCTCAGCCACAGTCTACAGGGTTGAACTGGCTAAATCTGATCCTGTGGGTGATATGGTTCATTAAAAAGGGATATTCTAGGATTTACTTCATTCAGCAAGTATGACTTGCATAAGTTGAGACATACAGTACACTGTAAAGTGAAAATAAACCTTGGCAAATTGTGCATTACACATGATTTAATGTAAATATATCATGCTGCTTAAAGGATAATGGTCCCCTAATGCATGAACAAAAAATCATCAAGGATCTTCATTTATGCTATTCTGAAAAGGAAGTAAATTCAGACTTTAAACAAATGCCCTGTGGTTTTTTTTTGCCACCCATTATATATCCCTGGAATGAAGTACACACAAAATCCACCAAGTCATAATTCAAGCTCCATTCTAACTGCAAAAGCAATGAAAGTCAGCACTGGCCATGGTTTGGCTCAGTAAGGTTTTCAAGTAATGGTCGACATGCTTTGGCAGGCAGGAGGTTCTCCACTCTTGTTGCCAATAGCTATGATAAACAAATTGCCCTTCAGAAAATATGACATTGCTATCTCGCCAGAATTGTACCGAAATGTGTCATTATGACCGGACAGCGCTGATGGGTTTGTGTACATTAATATATGAATTTGTGAGATTTGATCATTAGCATTATCAACGCCCCTAAAATTGCCATATAAGGCTCCATTTGTGGGCAAGTTACATTCAAGAAAATGTTACCAAAGAGTAAAAAGAAGAATTTCACACTGCAGAGCTTTAAGTCCTGCTATCAGAAATCAGCAGACAAAAACATTACTACATTTGCAGTGGCAGTCATATTAGAGGACCTGAAACAATTTAAAAATATAAATAGTACAGCTTCCAACAATGTGTCATCAGAGCACTGTACTATGATGAATAAAGAAGGAATTATTGAACATGAGGTTAGATGCTAAAAAAGCATCTATCTATCTATAGCAAGGACACCATGACTAATATGAGAGGTGGTCGTGTGACAGTTGAAGCGTCCCTGAAGCAGCTGTAATAGACCATTTTCTGACAACTTGTAATGTATAGTAAATAAAAATAAAATATTTAAAAATAAAGCCTGTTCTCATGAACCATTCGTTAAAAAGCTACGAAAAGTTAAGCACTGTAATTTGTAAGCATTCCACATATTATTATGTTTTTTCTGTATTCATTACATTGACTGTAGCCGGATTTAAACAACTAGCAACTGCTGCTCGGTGTCATGGAGCTCAAAGCCAGCCGGCGTCACGTGACCAGCCGGGGGTATCCTAATTTCGTAGGATATCATACGTTCTGGTGTGCATACATTTTTGTACGATATCATACGGACCTGTTCATGAGAATGCGTTGAAAAATAATAAATAAAAATTTTGTAAATTGGCAAGCCATGATTATCTTAGCTAGATATTTTATTTCTGGTTAATGTCAGTATTATATTCAAACTTTAAAATTCTTTCAGATTAGGCCTAAGGTTTTATGATTCCTGGTCAAATACTTGTTTTATATCTTGTAGAGAGGCAGGTCTGGATCACTTGTGAATTTCGTTTGTTCTGTCAACGAGAATTTCTGTTGTAAACTTCAATCCCTAGGTTAGAAACCAATTCAAACATTCAGCAGTTTAAATCTGTTTAGTGTGTTGTAACTATGGCAAAATGTTTTGTTCCCAATTGCAGTTTTGTAGCTTCTTCATAGCATTGGTTGCCGATACTCTTGGTATTGTATTTAGAACTGATGTCCTTAATTTAAACCTATAATATAATCTAAAGTTCCCATGACATGGTGCTCTTTGGATGCTTTTATGTAACCTTAGTGGTCCCCTAATACTGTATCTGAAGTCTCTTTCCCGAAATTCAGCCTTGGTGCAGAATTACAGCCACTAGAGCAGGGGCGGATCTAGAAAAATATTTATGGGGTGGCGAGAGGGGGGCAGGAATTTTTGAGGGGTGGCAACAAATGGCAGACGTATATATACTGAATTTTATCACAGTTTGATGAGAAATAGTATGTACACACTACAAAAGGGCACAAGCTGCCATTTACAAACTCATACAGACAAACTTAATCTCATGCAATCAATATCTTGCATTTGAGTTTTCATTTCAAACAGTTCATATTAGGAATAAGTGACCATACAATGTGATCTCACTTAAAAGGAGATAGAAGTATGATAGAAGTAAGGGGCATTATCACAGGAAAGGCATTAAGGTAAGACACAGGTGATGAGTGGCAGACGTGTGAGAGGGGAAGCAAACAGTTTTTGACTGTGTCAGAGAGGCAGCGTTGCAGCATTTGTACAAGATTAGGTCAACTGTCATTGATTAGTTATAACCATCAGACTGTGTTAACACACACTAACATGTTAGCCTGGGAAAGTATTTTTAGGTTAATTTGTTTAATTTTTGAATTTAATCTGAGCAATAGATCTAAAATACATTCTACACAAAATATAAAAACTCATCTCCCCATCTCATCACACTTTCACACTGACAACTTTCCCTAATTATTCATATTTAAGCAAACATGAATTTTGATGTCTAAGCAATGTCTCTTAAATTTTATAAAAATGTCCATCTTTGTCATTTGTTGTTCTTATTCATATGTAACTTAGTATATATGCAGCAACAATTTCCATACCATGTGGACCAGCTCGACTGGAGCTCGTTGGTGATGGCCCAGGCACTCTGCCTTCCCTTTCACTGTCTGAGCCCTGCACGTTATCTTGTCTCTCGCTTTCTCCCTCCTCATCTTGGAGATGCTCTCCCTCCACATCTTAACCGCTGTGGTGTTCTCCCACCTCCTCCTGTCCCTGGTCGCCTTGGCCTTGTATTCTATCTCTGTCACCTTTCTGTTGCCCTTTTCTCTCCACCTCGTCTTCGTCTTCTCTCTCTCCATCCACCTCTTTTCTCTCTCCTTCCACCTCATCTTCTCTTGCTCAGTTGTTCATTTTCTATTTCTCTTGCCTTTCTCTTTGGTGAGAAAAAACTACATATGCTACCTTTCCTCTTCATTTCTGTAAGATTAAAAGTAATTTTACAATGTTTTCCTTGACAGACGTTGAATTAATATTAGCTTTTGTGGCCTACTTTACACAGAACAAACGTCAGACCTAAGTAACATTATATGTATAGTTAGCAAAAGAACGTTCTTCAACCTGATTTTTATCATCTCAAAATCAGCATCGCAACTATGATAGCACTGTGCTTTCGTTATAATTTCATTTCTTGATTGATAGTTAATCCGTTTTGACCTCTTTCCTCCTGTGTCTCCTTTCCTCACGACTCCTGGCTCCCTCGCTTTGCGCCACTCAGTTTTCCAAACAAATCAGGCTCTTGCCGCTCTGGTGTCATCTCGTGCTGCATTCACTGCAGTCGGACATTGGAGATTCGTGCTCATAAATTGTCAAATTGGCCATAACTTTTAATTTGTTGCTGCCAACTGGGGTGGCAGCAGGGGTGGCAAGGCTTTCGTTTACGGTGGCATTTGCCACCCTAGGCCACCCCGGCAGATCCGCCCCTGCACTAGAGCCAGTCCCACAATGAGCTTTACTTAGGATGTGCCATTTCTGTGTCTGTAGCTATTGAGGAGGAGAGAGGGGGGGGGGGGGGGGGGGGGGCAAGATGGAGGGTGGGGGTGTGGCCTTGACCAACTGACACTTTGCTCGTTTGAAAGCCATGATGTCTCTCTCTCATGGGTAGGCCAAATTCTCTGGGCAGGCAAAGCAGAGAAAGGGGAGGTAACCTTGCTCCTTATGACCTTATAAGGAGCAAGATTCCAGATCGGCACATCTAAGCTTTCATTTTCTCAAAAGGCAGAGCAGGATACCCAGGGCTCGGTTTACACCTATCGCCATTTATAGCCACTGGGGGACCATAGGCAGGCTGGGGGGACGCATATTAATGTTAAAAAACCTCATAAAGGGAAATTTTCATGCCATGAGACCTTTAATTATCCAGGAGACTCCTGTGTTTCTATTGGGAGAAACATTGACAATATCATTAAAAGAAAACTCTCAAATGGAAATTGACAGTGGGGGAAATACTTCTGGGTTGGGGATTATGTACACACTTAGTACATGGCCTACTATATTTTTAGTATATAGTTTATATATAGTTTTATCTTATCATACTATTCACTTTTACTAAAACATTACTGAATCACCTTTTCAGTATTTCAGCACGTTTTTGCAGTTTGTATAGTTAGCCATTGTTTGAACACAGCAACATCTGCAAAGGACTAATGAGGAGAGAACAAATGTGATCCTGTTGGTCTTTCAGGTCTGGTTCATTTGATTCAGCTTTCTAAAAATGACACTTCCTTGGTCAATATGCAGACAATGACATATTTGACATTTCCTTTCAGTTCAGATGGCAAACCAATTAGTCCCACTCATAACTACCGGGAATAATTTATACGTTAACTGAGCCATTAGAGTTGCCTCCATGATGGTGCCAGCTGCGGTTGCTAGGAGACTTACTCACAGCCTCTTTCATGCTGGTTCTCCAGCATAGCTACAGCACATTTACTCATGCTGTAACAATTTTAAAGACAAAATAATTACGATTGTCCTCCTATGAAAAACGACCCCATAGGTTGTTTGTACAAGCAGCAATTACGACCCATGTTTGATTTATTGTTGGGCGGCGCCCTAAAGTGGCAGTAGTAATTCTGATGGGAGCAA
>CM042322.1:8454370-8459370 GCA_023566125.1 Zingel zingel
GAAAATTCTACACTTCTGCATCCAGTGCCAACGTTCAGTGCCAATGCAGGAAGTTGAGCGCAAGGTGGAATGGAACCCCCACATTCCACCGTGTTCGTTTGCCCCACGTTCTGGCTGCTCTCAAGACAATGCTTGTGATTTCACCACATCAGAAGTGGCTCTCCTGCTTAAAATAAGTGGAAAGGAAGTGGAACCGCTATCATCCAGCCAATTCTTCCAAATAAACACCCTGTGTAGACTCCAATGGTATCGCATCACTACGCTTTTAACAACTATTTTATTTGACTACAGTGAGGAAAATAAGTATTTGAACACCCTGCTATTTTGCAAGTTCTCCCACTTGGAAATCATGGAGGGGTCTGAAATTGTCACCGTAGGTGCATGTCCACTGTGAGAAAAAAATCCAGAAATCACAATGTATGATTTTTTAACTATTTATTTGTATGATACAGCTGCAAATAAGTATTTGAACACCTGTCTATCAGCTAGAATTCTGACCCTCAAAGACCTGTTAGTCTGCCTTTAAAATGTCCACCTCCACTCCATTTATTATCCTAAATTAGATGCACTTGTTTGAGGTCGTTAGCTGCATAAAGACACCTGTCCACCCCATACAGTCAGTAAGAATCAAACTACTAACATGGCCAAGACCAAAGAGCTGTCCAAAGACACTAGAGACAAAATTGTACACCTCCACAAGGCTGGAAAGGGCTACGGGGAAATTGCCAAGCAGCTTGGTGAAAAAAGGTCCACTGTTGGAGCAATCATTAGAAAATGGAAGAAGCTAAACATGACTGTCAATCTCCCTCGGACTGGGGCTCCATGCAAGATCTCACCTCGTGGGGTCTCAACGATCCTAAGAAAGGTGAGAAATCACCCCAGGACTACACGGGAGGAGCTGGTCAATGACCTGAAAAGAGCTGGGACCACCGTTTCCAAGGTTACTGTTGGTAATACACTAAGACGTCATGGTTTGAAATCATGCATGGCACGGAAGGTTCCCCTGCTTAAACCAGCACATGTCAAGGCCCGTCTTAAGTTTGCCAATGACCATTTGGATGATCCAGAGGAGTCATGGGAGAAAGTCATGTGGTCAGATGAGACCAAAATAGAACTTTTTGGTCATAATTCCACTAACCGTGTTTGGAGGAAGAAGAATGATGAGTACCATCCCAAGAACACCATCCCTACTGTGAAGCATGGGGGTGGTAGCATCATGCTTTGGGGGTGTTTTTCTACACATGGGACAGGGCGACTGCACTGTATTAAGGAGAGGATGACCGGGGCCATGTATTGCGAGATTTTGGGGAACAACCTCCTTCCCTCAGTTAGAGCATTGAAGATGGGTCGAGGCTGGGTCTTCCAACATGACAATGACCCGAAGCACACAGCCAGGATAACCAAGGAGTGGCTCTGTAAGAAGCATGTCAAGATTCTGGCGTGGCCTAGCCAGTCTCCAGACCTAAACCCAATAGAGAATCTTTGGAGGGAGCTCAAACTCCGTGTTTCTCAGCGACAGCCCAGAAACCTGACTGATCTAGAGAAGATCTGTGTGGAGGAGTGGGCCAAACTCCCTCCTGCAGTGTGTGCAAACCTGGTGAAAAACTACAGGAAACGTTTGACCTCTGTAATTGCAAACAAAGGCTACTGTACCAAATATTAACATTGATTTTCTCAGGTGTTCAAATACTTATTTGCAGCTGTATCATACAAATAAATAGTTAAAAAATCATACATTGTGATTTCTGGATTTTTTTTTTTTAGATTATGTCTCTCACAGTGGACATGCACCTACGATGACAATTTCAGACTCCTCCATGATTTCCAAGTGGGAGAACCTGCAAAATAGCAGGGTGTTCAAATACTTATTTTCCTCACTGTATGTAGACTACTTACTTTTATGGTACAAGTACAAATATCCAAGAAAAAAGCCAACAAACAGAATATGCAGGCAAAATGCTTCTGAAACACTCCCAGTGTTGTATGACACACGTAGTCTGGATCAACGACAGTGCACTTCCAACATAATTGCCTCAGTTAACTTCCGTTAATATTGTATGTGCCGTTTTCTTTTGCAGGTTGCAAATGATCTACCAAAACAAGTTCCTTCCTGAGACTATTTTGCAGAGCTACCGTCGCTGCATCCGGAGCATAGCGCTGCCTAAGACGATTGTGATTGGCTTAAAGAAATGCTTGTCTCGCAATGCCAGACCTTCCTCCACAGCGCGGAGGAGGGTCTGGCTAGTCCACACAGCATTCCGGGATGGGTTTCACAAAAGCTGAATTTATAAATCCAGGATAACCGATAAAGCGAGGGTTGACCTAATCTAATTTGTGCATCCTGGATAAGTACGTTTCACGACGGCCAAGCCAGGCTGAGGAGGAGCGACTAGGTCGAGCCAGGCTGAAGTTATTTGGATAGATGCACTTTCGCTGCTTTCCTTAACAGACCGCAAGTATATTCATCAGTTATTTCCCCCAAGCTAAATATAAGGAAAAAAATCATTGGGGTGTCCTCTCCCTGTCGTTACATGAATGTACAGTAGCCTACAACACTATATATAGTTACTGGTCCAGTGAACTCCATAAGTATGTAATTTGGGAGGATTGTACAATTATGATATGTTCTTAACCCTTGTGTTGACTTCAGGTCACATTGACCCGTTTTAAATTTTTGTTTTATATCAGAAAATATGGGACGTAGAAATAAGCGCTGAAAATGTGTAGATGAAAAATTAAAAAATTGAAAACGTTGGAAAAAGCAAAAACTGTGAAAAAAAGGCGTCAAAAACGTTGAAAAAAAACCAATTGTGTGCTAAGAATGCCAAATGCAATGCACATAGAAGAGGAACAAACATGATACTTTATTGTTAAAGAATACAAAAAATGAATCAACTGAAATAATTTAAGGTGCATTGGTCCACTATAGAAACACACATATACAGCATTTTATGTTTAATGACTGACTTAATTTAAAAACACATTTGCGACTTCATCAGCCTTTTCTAATTATCTCAATAACTGCTGTAATATATTCATCAAACTTATAACAATATGTGAACAAAAGTTTTCATACAGAAATAACAGTAACAATGACACAATTTCCAGTGGTGGAATGTAACAAAGTACAAATACTTTGTTACTGTACTTAAGATCAGATCATTGTATTGTTTTTCTGTTTTGGAGTGTCTGTTGTGAGTTTCCCATTTAGTCTTTGTGTTTTTGGTCCAGTTTATTCCTGGTTTACTTTCACGTATTTTGGATTTTTCCTGTTAGAGACCTTTTGTTTGTATTTTATTTATTATATTAAATACTCAAGCTCTATTCTGCCTGCTGCCTCTGCTTTTGGGTCCAGGACTTAACACAAGGCTTAATTGAGCCAGGATAACTGGGACATCCCGGCTTAATCTGCTAGCTAGGTTTTGTGAAATAGCCCTCTGGTTTATTGGCATTTCTTTAAACCAATCACAATCGTCTTCTGGTGGTGCTAAGCGCCCGACAGAGCCACGGTGCAGCTGCAAAATAGCCTCGGGAAGGAACTTGTTTTGGTGGAACGTGTACGTTCAAAGGTTGTTTTAGTCGTGCAACAGAAAATTATGATTGGACAGATAGTCTAGCTAGCTGTCTGGATTTACCTTGCAGAGATCTGAGGAGCAGTTAACCATAGTCCTCATAAATCCACTGGAGTTTAGAATTACAACACAAAGAAACCAGAAGGTAATGGACATCTGGGCGAAACGAGCATGATCCGGCGGAACTTCCAGCAGCACCAGAGCAATTCCAGAAGTGGAACGCCGTGGATATAGACTAAAGAAATGCAAACAACCCAGAGCGATTTCTTGCTCCTACCCAGGAATATATCTGTGGTGTAGCTAGACCTCACTCCACAGCACTGTGGCAATAGATATGGCAATGCAAGACTGGTTTCCCAAGTAACCTCCTGAAGCATTTTAAGAAATGAAGGAGCAACATAAACACACCTGGTTTGCCTTAACAATGGCATATCTAAGTCACTGTAAAGTGAAAAGCCTCTTATGGTCTTTTGGTTTAATCCTACCAAGACCACATCTGCTCAGCAGCACCAACAGAGAGGTGCATGGGGGAATGGTTTGACACTCCCATCTGACTCAAGCCTAATGGGGCGGCAGGGTCATGCTGTTTAATGGCAGTTAGCTAGCTGAGTGACAGCACTGCCCAGGCCAGGGGCTCAGCTGTCATGGATCGCAGGTGTGCTGCTGAGTTATGTGTCATTGTAGGATGTGATAAGGTCGAGAAGAGACTGGGTAGGAGAGTGAGAAATTGGTAGAAATAAATGGAGAGAAACAGAGCAAAGAGAGGGAGGCGTGTGGAGAGAGCCGAGCAAGCATTTGGCTGATATGCAAGAGGTGAACAAATCAAACCAAAACAGCCACAAAACTGTCACCGTGAACTGCCTTGAACAATATGTTTTTTAAGATATTTAAATATGAAATTGTTCAATCCATTGACTAAATATTTTTCATGGATTGACAGAACCATGCAAGTAAAAAGAGACTCAGACAAAAGGGACTTTGTCAGTCAGCACACTGCTGATCCCACCTGCATGACTCGCCCCTGTGTGCAATTTAAGTGGGAAATGTCAGGGGCAATTATAATGCAAAGCTAACCTTTTGTGAGGGAGATTACTGCATCGATATTTTGTATCTTGTCATACATGCTGACAAAGAATGGTTTCTTGACAATGCTCTGTATTTCTGGTGAGGGAAATGGCTCTGCCTGTGCAACCTGGGATGACTACACAATACCGACATAAGAGACTTATTCAGGGTAGCAGTAGTTTGTGTTGAACATATAAACAAGAAAAAAATGTTCAGAAATTACAATGATCATGAAACTACAATCCTTGGGTAATCCAGTAAACGTGATTTAATGCAGAACATAGGACCTCCTCTTCAACATCAAAGAATCCACCACAAGGATTCATTGCTGTACTGCTAAACTCCCCCGGGACCTGTTTGTCG